>JAWQEG010007660.1:12500-27553 GCA_033782935.1 Petrolisthes cinctipes
TACCACGAAACACACACACACACACACACACACACACACCTATATGGAAGGAGTGTGTTTCGTGGTGTGGTCAGGAGGAATCAGAAGCCACCAATTTTTTTTCACACACGATCACACACAGGGTCCTTTAAGGGGGTGCGGGAGTAGGGGGACAGGCTTGGGGTGGGTAGAAAGCCTGTAACCTATTCCCGAACCCCCCTAACCCCCCCACCCCAAGCCTGTCTCCCTATTCCCGTACCCTCTCAACCCCCCCAAGCCTGTCACCTACTCCCGCACCCCCCTAACCCCTCCCCCAAGCCTGTCCCCCTACTCCCGCACCCTCTCAAGTCCCCCAAGCCTGTCACCTACTCCCGCACCCCGCTAACCCCCCCCACCCCCAAGCCTGTCCCCCCTACTCCCGCACCCCCCAAAATCCCCCAAGCCTGTCCCCTACTCCCGCACCCCCCAAAAAACCCCCAAGCCTGTCCCCCTACTCCCGCACCCCCCCCCCCCAAGCCTGTCCCCCCTATTCTCTTGTTGGTGAATTGGAAGGTCTGTGATTCCTCCAAACTATGCCAGGAAACAGACCCTCCTCAGTGGTACTAATAGGGGATGTGTTTCGTGGCATAGTTTGAAGGAATCAGAAGCCTTCAGTTTATTCACACACGAACACAGGGGTCCTTAATTAAGAGGGTAATTCACTTTTGTTACATTGGAGTACCTTGATTCCTCCAAAGTATGCCACGAAACAACAGGACCAGATGAACAACAAAAATAATGGTGTTCTTTTGTTGCTTGGAATAGTTTGGAGGAATCAGTTTCTCCAGATCTCCAAAGCATGCCACGAAACAACAGGACCAAATGAAAAAAAAAAAAAAAAAAAAAATAATAATAAAAACAAAACAAAAAAAACAACAATAATAATAATAATAATAATAATAATAATGGTGTTCTGTTGTTGCTTGGAATAGTTTGGAGGAATTAGTTGATCCAGATTTACCAACCAACACTGTACTTCCCTCTTATTTCTCAACTGTCCCTCTTTTCTTTCTATTTCCTTCTTGCTTGCTTGCTGTCTCACCTCTTTATCACTTTTTTTCTGGCGCTATATGACCTCACTGTTGCGGCACCTAATATTTATCAATCAACCATATCAATCAATCCCCCTTAAATAATTCCAACTCAAACCAATACGTGCATGTGTGAAAGAGAGAGAGAGAGAGAGAGAGAGAGAGAGAGAGAGAGAGAGAGAGAGAGAGAGAGAGAAGGGGGGGAGAGTGTGTGTATGTATTGTTTGTGTGAGAGAGAGAGAGAGAGAGAGAGAGAGAGAGAGAGAGAGAGAGAGAGAGAGAGAGAGAGAGAGAGAGAGAGAGAGAAAGTGTATGTATTGTGTGTGTGTGTGTGAGAGAGAGAGAGAGGGAGAGGGGGGGGGTGGAGAGTGTATGTATATATTGTGTGTGAGAGAGAGAGAGAGAGAGAGAGAGAGAGAGAGAGAGAGAGAGAGAGAGAGAGAGAGAGAGAGAGAGAGTGTGTGTGTGTGTGTGTGTGTGTATTTCGTCCGTGTCGTGTTGTGCATTAAAGTAAATCAGAACGTGAAAATGAGATCACCGTTCCAGAAGACTGCCATTAAATACTGTTTACGAACCGGTGACGTTAAATCCCATTGGGCCACAACATACGAATAAATACATAGGGTGTATAGTATAGCATATTTTCTTTTTCCTTTTTTTTTCTTTTTTTCCTACCTTTTTTTTTTTTTTTTTTTTTTTTTTTTTTTTTTTTTGCAGAGGTGCCGATTCGGGTCGTGTCGCTCACAATAGAGACGAACTGACCTGGATACCAAACTTGCTATACCTAATAAACAAAGGTTCGAACCGGGCTTTGATGATGGTTTTCTGGGTGGCTGGTTGTGTGTGTGTGTGTGTGTGTGTGTGAGATTAGCCCTGATAGGTTTGGGTCTAGATTAGTGGTGGTTGGTGATTGATTGATGATGGATGGATGGTTTGGGAGTGGGTGGTTGAATGAGTTGAAGTGTTTTTTGGTTTGTGAATGAGTGGATGGATGAGTGAGTGGGTGAGTTAAGTGGTGGTGAGTGGAGAGTGAGTGGATGGATGGGTAAGTGGATGAGGTAAGTGGATGAGTTAAAGTGTTGGTCTGTGAATGAGTGAATTGATGATGGATGGTTTGGGAGTGGATGAATGAGTTAGTTGAAGTGTTTTTTGGTTTGTGAATAAGTGGATGGGTAAGTGAATGGGTGAGTGAGTTAAGTGGTGGTTCGTGCCATTGTTTATGAATGAGAGGATGGATGAGTGAGTGAGTGATTTAAGTGGTGGTTTCCTAATCTTATGAATGAGTGGATGGATGGGTAAGTGGGTGAGTTAAGTAGTGGTTTATGAATGAGAGGATGGAGGGGTGAGTGGATGAGTTGAAGTGATTTTTGATTTATGAATGAGTGGATGGATGGGTGAGTGGAAGGATGGGTAAGTGGATGAATTAAGTGGTTTGCTAATTTTATGAATGGGTGAGTAAGTGGGTGAGTTAAGTGGTTTGTTAATCTCATGAATGAGTGAGTGAGTATATGGTGGCCTGCTTTTGTTTATGAATGAGTGAGTAAGTGGGTGAGGAAAGTGGTAGTTTGCTATTGTTTATGAATGAGTGAGTAAGTGAGTGAGGTAAGGGGAGAGTACAATCTTGGTAAATAAATCTGGAGCAAACGAATCCTCCAAACTATTCCAAAGCAACAGAACACCATTATTTTTGTTATTTTGGTCCTGTTTCCTGACATACTCTGGAGAAATCAAGGCACTCCAATGTACAGCCACAATCAAATAACCACCAACACTTTCCTTCCATCATGCAAATAAATCTGTATCATATCCAAATATAATCATACAACAACACCTTACGTCAACTCAACCCCCTCAATAATTATTATTATGAGGTGCTGCAAAATTATACACGTGTTGTTCTTTATTATCAAGATATTTACTACGATGGAAGGAAAGTGTCGGTGGATATTTGATTGTGGCTGTACCAAAACTATTTAAGGTGGTAATTCGTTTTTGGTACATTGGAGAGCCTTGATTCCTCCAAAGTATGCCAGGAAACAGGACCAGAAGAACAAAAATAATGGTGTTCTGTTGCTTGGAATAGTTTGGAGGATTTAGTTGCTCCAGAATTTCCAACACAAAACTTCCCCTTAAGTGGTAGTTGTTATGAGATTACAAATTTATTAAAGATAATTTCCTTTACACTTCACCTCTAACTTTACCTCAAAAATACGTACAGTACAGTTTGATAAGTACCCCTACCCTAACCTTTCCTGTCTCCATCCCTCCCACTTCACCATTCAATACCAAACCATCCATAATGCCTTCGACCTCACCTCATCATACTACCCTCAACCCTACCTCATCATCCAAGACCTCTTTCATCCATTACCAAATCATCAATACTACCTTCAACCCTACCTCACTCCTAACCTACACATACACACACACTGCCTTCAACCCTACCTCACCCCTAACCTACACACACACTACCTTCAACCCTACCTCACCCCTAACCTACACCTACACACTACCTCAACTCTACCTCACCCCTAACCTACACACACACACACACACTACCTTCAACCCTACCTCACCCCTAACCTACACCTACACACTCCCTTCAACTCTACCTCACCCCTACCTCACCCCTAACCTACACCTACACACTCCCTTCAACCCTACCTCACCCCTAACCTACACATACACACACACTGCCTTCAACCCTACCTCACCCCTAACCTACACACACACTACCTTCAACCCTACCTCACCCTGAACCTACACACACACACACTACCTTCAACCCTACCTCACCCCTAACCTACACCTACACACACTATCTTCAACCCTACCTCACCCCTAACCTACCCACACACACTAACTTCAACCCTACCTCACCCCTAACCTACACACACACACACACACACACTACCTTCAACCCTACCTCACCCCTAACCTACACACACACACACTACCTTCAACCCTACCTCACCCCTAACCTACCCACACACACTACCTTCAACCCTACCTCACCCCTAACCTACACGCACACACTACCTTCAACCCTACCTCACCTCTAACCTACCCACACACACTACCTTCAACCCTACCTCACCCCTAACCTACACACACACACTACCTTCAACCCTACCTCATCCCTAACCTACACACACACACACACACACACACTACCTTCAACCCTACCTCACTCCTAACCTACCCACACACACTACCTTCAACCCTACCTCACCCCTAACCTACACACACACACACACACACTACCTTCAACCCTACCTCACCCCGAACCTACACCTACACACTACCTTCAACCCTACCTCACTCCTAACCTACACACACACACACACACACACACTACCTTCAACCCTACCTCACCTCTAACCTACACACACACACTACCTTCAACTCTACCTCACCCCTAACCTACACCTACACACTACCTTCAACCCTACCTCACCCCTAACCTACACACACACACACACTACCTTCAACCCTACCTCACCCCTAACCTACACACACACACACACACACACACACTACCTTCAACCCTACCTCACTCCTAACCTACACACACACACTACCTTCAACCCTACCTCACCCCTAACCTACACATACACACTTTACCTTCAACCCTACCTCACCCCTAACCTACACACACACACTACCTTCAACCCTACCTCACCCTGAACCTACACACACACACTACCTTCAACCCTACCTCACCCCTAACCTACACACACACACTACCTTCAACCCTACCTCACCCCTAACCTACACCTACACACTACCTTCAACTCTACCTCACCCCTAACCTACACACACACTACCTTCAACCCTACCTCACCCCTAACCTACACACACACTACCTTCAACTCTACCTCACCCCTAACCTACACACACACACACACTACCTTCAACCCTACCTCACCCCTAACCTACACACACACTACCTTCAACCCTACCTCACCCCTAACCTACACATACACACACACTACCTTCAACCCTACCTCACCCCTAACCTACACACACACACACACACTACCTTCAACCCTACCTCACCCCTAACCTACACACACACACACACACTACCTTCAACCCTACCTCACCCCTAACCTACACACACACACTACCTTCAACCCTACCTCACCCCTAACCTACACACACACACATCACCCAAAATCCAACAGCCAAAGCTTACAACAGATCCCAGAATAATAGCCTACTCAATACAGGAGATTGTGTGCGAATTACTGTGTATGGTGTGGTGCGAATACAGGTGTATGTGTGTGTGTGGTTGGGATGTATGTGTGTGGTTGGGATATATGTGTGTGCGAATTACTGTGTGTGTGTGGCGTGGGTACATATGTGTGTGGTTGGATTGTATGTGTGTGTGTGTGTGTGTGTGGTTGGGATGTATGTGTGTGTGGTTGGGATGTATGTGTGTGTGTGTGTGATTGGGGTGTATGTATGTGTGTGTAGTTGGGATGTATGGTGTGACGTGATTCATGTGTGTGTGTGTGTGTGGTTGGGATGTATGTTTGTGTATGGTTGAGGTGTATGTGTGTGCGAATTACTGTGTATGTATGGTGTGAATACATGTGTGTGTGTGTGGTTGGGATGTTTGTGTGTGCGAATTACTGTGTATGGATGGTGTGGCTTGAGTTCATGTGTGTGTGGTTGAGATGTATGCGTATGTATGTATCTGTGTGTGCATTTTGTGACGTGAGAATACTGTATATATCAGAGTGCAGTATGTGTATGTATATGTGTATCTATGTGTGTGTATTTTGTGACGTTAGAATACTGTATATATCAGAGTGTAGTATGTGTATGTATGTATGTGTGTATCTGTGTGTAGTTTGTGGCGTGAGAATACCGTATATATCAGAGTGCAGTATGTGTATGGTTTGTATGTATGTATGTGTGTGTTTGAGGTCGTGGCCAGCTGTTCTCGTTGAAAGGTGAGGGTTTAGTGTGCTCCGTTTGTTGTGTCAAGTGCCTGTGTGTTGTCTGATATGTGCAAGTGAAGGGTGGACCGAACGCCTGCCCTCCCAGCTATACATTCTCACTGTATTATCGAGAGGTCAGAGGTGTAGACACATTTGGAGGTAACCAGAGTTCTTCATATATTTACCACGAAACGCCATTTACATTGATAAGGGGGAAGTTTTGTGTTGGCAATTCTGGAGCAAGTTAATCCTCCAAACTATTCCAAGCAACAGAACACCATTATTTTTGTCCCTCTGGTCCTGTTTCCTAGCATACTTTTGAGGAATCAAGGCACTCCAATGTACAGTCACTCATAAAAGTAAAGACACCCCCCCCCAGGCAAGACACCTTTTAACTCGTGTGATATCGGTTCTGGTAACATTGTATCTGACGTCAGAGGTGGTGGTGTGGTGGTGTTTGGAAGAAGGTTGGTTTGCTCGAAACATTACCCCAACTCATGCTTCGTCTCATCTACCGTTAGTTCCAAGTGAGTCGAGCAGATCAACTTCATCTCTCAAGCGCCATCACTAACGTCACGTACACTGTTGCCAGAACCGATATACACGTATAAGAAGGTGACTGGCCTGGGGGGGGTCTTAATTTTTATGAGTGACTGTACCAAAAACGAATTACCACCTTAAGGGGAGGGTACAGTTTGGGCAGTTATGGAGATAATGATTCCTTTTCAAACTAATCCAGGCAACAGAACACCATTATTTTTGCTCCTCTGGTCCTGTTTCCTGACATACTTTGGAGGAATCAAGACACTCCAATGAACACTCGCAATCCAAAATTTGTATCCAGGTCTTGTTGAAGTTTCGAATCATTTGACATACTAGTGAACCAATTACAACACTTATCCTGTTTTATATTTGCTTGGGCTCGCTTAATTCTCGATCAGGCTATTCGATGCAAGCCTGGATACATATTTTGGATTGAGAGTGTACAGCCACAATAAATCAAATATACACCGACATTTTCCTTTCATCGTAGTAAATATCTTGGTAATAAAGGACAACACATGTATGATTTTGCAGCACCATATAATAATAATTGAGGGGGTTGAGTTAACGTAAGGTGTTGTTGCATGATAATATTCAGATATGATACCGATTTATTTGCACGATGGAAGGAAAGTGTCGGTGGTTATTTGATTGTGGTTGTACAGCTGACCACACTCCCGCGAAGTTCACCCCAGCGTTGGCCGAGATATTAACCCTGAAACACTAGTAGTGAGCTCCACTCCCTCGAACCATTCACTGGTGGGAGGGAGAAGTAAGGAAGGCGGGGGAAGGGGGGAATTGAGGGAGGCAAGAGGGATTTGAGGAGAGTATGGGATGTTCCTGTACAAGAGATGAGAATTTTTTTCTTGATAATATGAGAGATGAGTGGAATCTTTAATTAATAAAAGTACGAAAATACACCCGGTTATCAATGATTTAGGTATAAGGACATTGTTTCTATTATTAAGGGGGAAGTTTGGCGTTTGTAAATCTGGAGTAACTGAATCCTCCAAACTATTCCAAGCAACAGAACACCATTATTTTTGCTCTTCTGGTCCCGTTTCCTAGCATACTTTGAAGGAATCAAGGCACTCCAATGTACCAAAATAGAATTACCACCTTAAAGGCTACTATCACGTGATGGATAATACAAGCCTTAATATCCAACACTACGTTTATAGATAGATACGGGGCTGTATGGAAAGGTATGTAAATCCCCTTCCAAACGAGACACAAAAACACGGAGGGCAACAGAGTGATATCTCGCATTTTACCAGTGTTAGCAGATCAAACAGTCCCCAGCCTTCATTGCCCACTTGTGCCCACCCACAAAATTGGTAACAGTGTCTGCCAGCTGTCTTTTGCCTCTCGTGTGGAAGGGGCTTTATAATTAGTTATATCAACACTTGACACCTGCAATATGAAGGCATTCACATTTGCTTCATTAATTAAAGGGGGTTAATTTTGTTGGTGAATCTGGAGCAACAGAATCCTCCAATGTTAAGGTGGTAATTCTTTTTTTGGTACAATGGAGTGCCTTGATTCCTCCAAAGTATGCTAGGAAACAGGACCAGAAGAGCAAAAATAATGGTGTTCCGTTGCTTGGAAATGTTTGGAGGATTCAGTTGATCCAGATTTACTAACAAAACTTCTCCCTTAAGACAATATCTGTATACAAATAATTGATGACCGAGTACATTTTTCTCGTACTTCCAATCATCTCCATATCACCTTGTAACTTCGGCCCCAGCCACTAGCTTTCGGCTGTCCCTCTTCTTTCCATTACCTTCCTGCTTGCCGTCTCACCTCTATCCCTTTTTTCTGGCGCTAAATGACCTCGCTGTTGCGGCGCCTAATATCAATCAATCACCTCTTGTAACATGCAATTCCCCCTTACCCTCATCAAAATACCTCCTTGCTCCTCCCTCCCACAGTGAATGGTTCGAGAGAGTGGAGCTCACTACTCGTGTTTCGGGGTTAATATCTCACTACCAACGTTGATAACTCGTTGTGTGGCCAGCTGTACACTCGCA
The DNA here is from genome assembly GCA_033782935.1 of Petrolisthes cinctipes. Taxonomy (NCBI): domain Eukaryota; kingdom Metazoa; phylum Arthropoda; class Malacostraca; order Decapoda; family Porcellanidae; genus Petrolisthes; species Petrolisthes cinctipes. Next base: position 21,075 of record JAWQEG010007660.1, read on the forward strand.
ATCCAAAATTTGTTTCCAGGTCTTGTTGAAGTTTCTAATCATGTGACAGACTAGTGAACCAATTACAATGCTTATTCCTGTTTCATATTTGCTCGAGTTCGCTTAATACTTCATCAGGCTATTCGAAGCAGGACTGGATACATATTTTGGATTGAGAGTACCAAATGTGTATTACCGTACCCATGATTAAGAGGATTTATCTGTTGGCTAATTGGAATCTACACAGACTAACCTCTAAAGTTCTAAACAATACCTATTTAGGATCGAGTAAAGGTGGAGAAAGTGAAAGCAATTTCTGATGACACTTTTATTTAAAGATTCATTCCATTAAAAACTTGAATGCGTTAAAAATAAAAATCACATTATGGCAGGACAAATGTGATTAAGTAAAATAAAGACCAAAATGTCAACATACTAAACTGTCAAGCTTTTCTCTACTTTTTGTAGACAAGCTTTCGAAGTCATAATCGCGGCGGTCATTCTCAACTGAACAAGCCTTCAAAACACGGCCTTGGATTTGGTTGTTCAGTCCCCGCTTCATAGTAAAGTTATAAAGCCTATCAACGATCCCGTGAACTAGGGCGTGGATTGGAAGGATCAGATCTCCTCTTGGCTCGAACTCGACGTCTTGGCCTTCGAGATCTGGTCCCATTTGCTGGACACGTGTATCCCCTTTGATGAACACCAGCAGTCGGCCACCTGATCAGAGACTGCCCAGGAATGAGCCCTGATGTCCGAGCCAAAACTTCTATTGTTCTCACTGAACCACGTCCCTCGGAAATGTAGGAGAAGGCCCTGAATATCACCAGCACCATCAGAAGCACCAGGGACATCTATTGGTATGGAAACAACACATGTAAGTCACATTGTAAAACTTGTATCGAGCTACACTGACTGAAAGATTAAGGGGGTGCGGGAATAGGGGGATAGAAAGCCTGTAACCTATTCCCGCACCCCCCTACTCCTGCACCCCCCTACTCCTGCACCCCCTACTCCTGCACCCCCCACACCCAAACCTGTCCCTACTCCTGCAACCTCTTAACTTAATTATAAACAGTTCACCGACATTTAAATTTCTCCCAGATTAACTTTAAAATTTTAAAGGATACGAAGAATTAATCCATGTCTAGTATAACTCTAAACCACGTTCACTACTATTACAATATGTGAAAGACTATATCGTGAATGAATAACAATAATAACAGTGACAAATTAAAAATACACTTCACACTACATAAGAAAACACAATACATACTTACCGGAGGCCTGGGAGCCATGGTGTGTGTGTCAGTGTGTGTGTGTGTGGTAAACGTCTCTCTGTGTGTGTGGTAGTAAGTCTGGAAGTGTTATGGTGAGAGAAAGCGTTTGTCGTCCATCACTTCACCTTCCTTGATGACCACAACACTGAGTTTCGAGTTCCCATTTCTCTCTCTCTCTCTTGATGTTCGTGGCTTTTGGGGTCGAGTCCCTGAAAAAAAAATAAAAAAAATAATAATAGATAAATAAATAAATAAAAATAAGAAAATAAAAAGGTCCCTGAAACCATACGTATTCTTTTGGTTGTTGATTTATTCATTTATTATCGATTTATTCAGTACTCATTTATTATTTATTAATTTATTTATTTAGCCATTGATCTAGACAATAAATGCAAAACAAAACATGAAAGCTTACCATCCATTTTGTATTCTTTTGTATTCTATGTGTTCTAGTAGTCAATAAAAGAGTGTTTACTGTAATGTTCACAAATTCATTACAAACACTGCATTACACACTCATAACACCAAAGGAGAAAAATGTATTACTGTATATGAATGTGTAATGTACTGTACAAAGAGGGTTAACTGTTCACAGATTCATTACAACCAGTACAATGACCACCCAAAAAATAGCTGAAAACGAGGCATTGTTATATATGTGTGTGTAATGTACTGTTCACAAATTCATTACAACCAGTACAACACACACATAACAATAGCTGAACAAAGGTATTACTGTATATGAATGTGTAATGTACTGTACAAAGAGGGTTTATTGTTCACAGATTCAATACAACCAGTACAACACACACCCATAACTGCCTCTTGATGTGGTTTGTCGACACCTGCTGAACCACCATCTGGGTTTTAGAGGAACTTCTGGTACGCCACCCTCGTTTTGGTGGATTTAAATAGGTCATAATGTAAATATTTGTCTGTATGCTTGTGCTTCCTTCTGTTATGTTTTCGTGATGTGTGTGTGTGTGTGTAGTCATTGGATTTTCATGGGTCCCGCCTACTCTCTTGTTTTATTGTCTTTCTTTTGAGTGACTCCACGGCATAATAATGATAATAATAATAATAATAATAATAATAATAATAATAATAATAATAATAATAAAACAGCTATTAACAACAGCTGAAAACAAGACATTGCTTTACATATTCGTGTTCATTTCTTCGACGAACGAGGCGGTGGGCTGAGTCAACAACAGATGGCAGCACTCTAGTTTCCTCTCCTTCTATTTTGGTCTCAATGTCCTGGTTTGAAATGCGAGGTGATGACTGGTGAGGAGAGACCAGAAGAAGTCACTCATTTCCCAGACCTCAACACAACAACATGAGAGTCTTAGTTCAGGTGAGTGTTCTGCCTTTACCATTACTTCATATTGGGTTTATAAATTGATATCAATATAATGGGTGTTTGAAATGGTGCTTTAGAATCGTTGAAGTGAAATTTAATTAACTTATTTTTATTTTTTATTTATATTATATATTTTATTCCTTATTTTATTGACTTTAATTTATACGGTGTTTATTCACTTGTGACAATTTGTGGGTGTAGGTTTTTAATTTGATTTAATGTTTCTCCCCATGATTAATACCTGTATCCTTCAAACAGATCGGTGTGGTTTGGTCACTACTGCTGGTGTGTAACCCGTCCAGCTCTGAAACGATAGGAGAGGGAGATGACGGATTTCTGAGCTTGGATGAAATCATGCGAGGGTTTGAGGCAACTCCCACACCCAAAAGACGCTTCGGACATAGTTACGATGTTGTCAGACGCTTTAACGGCACTGAGGTGTTCGATTATGATGAAATTGCAAACCTTGTGGCGAGCACCTTGCTGGCAAAGCACTGTGATATCGATGCTATTCCAACGGAGGTGAAGGAAGCTATGAAAGCCTACAGGGACCCTAAGGATTCTGACGATAAGTGCGAGTATGTTCCCTTCAAAGATGAGATTAAAAAATATTTAAAGCATCGAGACGACACGACCTGCGAGGGATGCACGAGAGACACTGAGAGACTCTTGGCACGTACTCTCTTCAGGGGAGTGGTGCATCCCAGAGTTCTCCTCCTGGAAGCAACATTGAGAACTCGCCTACACTGGAATCTACACACAGGGCAGGATATAGTGTCTGAGTATTTTGGTATTGTGGCTAAGCTGCTAATGAATGAAGATGAGAAGTGGTCCAACCACCCGAGTCAGGTTCAGGGTGCAATGCTTGAACTCTATAGGGAATACGAGAATGGAGGTTCAATTGAAGATCTTAGGCTGCGTCTTTTAATGATGGCCTCAGTGGTGTTCTCTGGAGTGAAGGAGATGTATGAAAAAATTCTCGAGGCTCGGACCACCACTGTAGGAGACCTGCCTATTCATGAAATCTACCGTTACTCTCGGCTCTTCTGTCAAAACCTATTGTCGGTCATGGTAAAAAATCCTCACATTGGTAGGAAAGAAGTAGCCGATAATCTTCAAATGTATTGGGATTTAAGAGCGATTGATCTAGCATCGTCTGTGCTATTTAGACTGAGAACCCATGAACTTGAGGAAATCGGCTCAAAGCTAATTATGGAACTAAGCAGTGAGGATAGAATGCCATCGCAAAAGAAGGTAGTCTTTCTGATGAATAAAGCTTTGAGTGAAGGAGACGTTGACTCGGCTGTCACTGTGGCCCATATGGCACTCTCTGAAATGGAAAAGATGAGGATAAAAACCGTCCATACTTCTAACGTAGCCAAAGTCATTAGTATAGTGGAGTCTATTCTGAGGGAGTATATGAATGAGGACTCCCTTCTGTTCAAGGTTTTGGGTACAGTTTACAAGCTTTACATGTGGCCCAGAGATAAAGTTGAATTGAACGAGTATATTGATAATTACGCTGATGAATGGATCAAAGTGTACATGGTTCGTCTCAGGAGATTCCCAGATATGAACTTGAGTGTCTTTGAAAACATTAAGAATTTGCATGTAAAGCGGTGTGAGGAATGAAATGATCTAGAGTTTATATAGATTTCAAATGTCTTTCAACAATATTCATGGAGTTTTTTTTAGGTGTAGATAATATCTACATAACTAGAATTATATATTTTACTGATAAAGAATGTGAATAAAGTGAAGTTATATTAAATGTGTTTATTTTATGCAATCGAAACTTATGATTCTGATTTATCTGACTTTAAAAAACATGGATGGTAGATCTTCAAGGGGGTAATTATTTTTTGTTACATTGGAGTGCCTTGATTCCTCCAAAGCATGCTAGGAAACGGGACAAGAAGAATAAATATAAGTGTTCTGTTGCTTGGAATAGTTTGGAGGATTCAGTTGCTACAGATTTATCAACATAAAACTTCCCCCTGAAAATCTGCCACAGAATTAAAAGGTTATGAAGGGAGAAAGTATTTTGTATATGCTTGGCACTCTTCAAGCACTATAAAAAGCAAGAGTAATTAACAAGTACTGGCAGAAAGTACTATTAGTTAAGGGAATAGTACATTTTTGGTACAGTACAGCCACAATCGAATAACAACCGACACTTATCTTCCATCGTAGTAAATATCTTTGTAATAAAGAACACGTGTATGATTTTGCTTCACCTTATAATTATATAAATGAGGGGGTTGAGTTCACGTAAGGTGTTGCATGATTATATTTTGATATATATATATATATATATATATATATATATATATATATTTTTTTTTTTTTTTTTTTTTTTTTTTTTTTTTTTTTTTTCTTCTTCACGATGGAAGGGAAGTGTAGTAGGTTATTCGATTGCGGCTGTACTCTCAATCCAAAATATATATTCAGGCTTGCTTCGAATAGCCTGATCGATTATTAAGAGTTCAGGCAAATGTAAAACAAGATAAGCGTTGTAATTGGTTCACTAGTATGTCAAATGATTCGAAATAAAGACCTGGATACAAATTTTGGATTGCGAGTGTACATTGGATTGGATTGGATTCATTCCTCCAAGTATGTATGCCGGTTTTAGGGGGGTTGGGAGGGGTGCGGGAGTAAAGGCCCGTCCACACGATGGAGCAGTGCTCGCGAACACAAGCGAGTTGTTTGCCTGTCGACGGGCTTACCGCTTGTGTTCGCGAGCACACCAGCAAACTGCCCGTGCTGGTGGTGGTTCGAATTCACCGAACACTGCGGCTACCCAGTAGTATGACGTCGCTGCCACACACACCAGGTTTCCTATGGAGCCAAGGGGCCGTGGTTGTCAGTATTATTGCTGGCAATCGAACATGTGAAATGTATTTGGGTCCATTCTCATGTACTTTAGGAAGTCATTCGTATTCCCAGCTTTTAATTCCCGTAATATTGTCACATGACTTCCCAAAGGTTTTCTTTTAATTAGCCAGTCTTTACACCATTTGTCTTTCTTCACTGTGTTCTTTCTCTTCCTCATGTACACTCGATCAAAAAAGTGTCACGCATTTCCCTCGTGAATCATTTTGACTCCAAAGACGATGGCTACTGAAAACGAGCTTCTTTATCAAGAGCTGTAGCGATCATTTACAGAACCATCGGACCCCACTTGCGATACTTTTTTTACCCAGTGTACGTACATAGCAATTATTATGCTAAACAGCGCTATACACTTGCGTTCCTTCTTATTAGGCACCATAGTTATCGTACCGGTACACTCACGACCCAGTCGACCACCTGCTCTGGCTCCTGCCCGGCTGTGAGCCTGTGACTGGTCAGACACGTTCGTTTGGACACCACAACAAGTGTGCCCGCCGCGTGCACAAGCGGTAAGCCCGTCAACAGGCGAACAGCTCGCTTGTGTTCGCGAGCAGTGATCGATCGTGTGGACGGGCCTTTAATAAGGGGACAGGCTTGTGTTGGGGGGGGGGGGGATTAGGGGGGTGCGGGAATAGGGGACAGGCTTTCTATCCACCCCAAGCATGTCCCTCTATTCCCGCACCCCCCAAGCCTGACCCTACTCCCGCACCCCCTTCCTTAAAATACTTGAGGGGGTTTAGGTCACAACAGGTTAAAATACTGTAGATGGGAGGACAGAGCTGACGGGGGAAACATGATGGAGAGAGCACACAATGATTCATTAATTACGGGTGGTGAGGCTGTTGTGTGTCGAAAACTCCTTGGGGGAAATTTTTTGTGGTGGAGTGGGGTAGACGACATAATGGGAAGGGGGGAGTGCTGTGTATTATTATTATTATTATTATTATTATTATTTTTTTTTT
>JAWQEG010007661.1:0-33163 GCA_033782935.1 Petrolisthes cinctipes
CTCGTCCCCCCCTCCCTCGTCACACAACTTTCTTTCCTCCCTCCCATACCGTCACACTCTCTCTCCCTCTCCCAGGCTCTCTCTTTATCTCCCATTCCACCTTCTTGCGTTCTTCCCTTCCGCACCCTCTCATTCTCCTTCCACACCCTCTCATTTTCCTTCCACATCCACCTCTCTTTTTTTCCTTCCACCTCCACCTCTCTTTCCTTCTACATCCTCTCATTCTCCTTCCACATCCACCTCTCTTTCTCCCCGTCCACCTCCCCTATCTTTTCCCATCCACATCCTCTTTTCATTCCCCTCTCACCTTTTCTGACATCTTCACTTTTACCTCCTCCATGCTCCTTCCCTTACACCACCATCCAACCCATCCACCTCCGTCCCCTGTCACTCACTCACTGACAGAGACGGACTTTGGTATACATTTGAGTGAAGTGTCAATAAGTCACAAGCAGAACCGTGTCTTCTTTACCCTTACGTCTATTTCTTCTTCGTCTCCTCCCTTCCCTTCATCGGTCACACACACACACAATAATTTTCCTTCCCCTCTATCATCAACATCATCATCTTCCTTATATTTCTTCTTCATCGTTTTCCACCCTCCTTTATATCCCTTGTTTCTTTCCCTCATCCCCAGCCACCCTTTTCCATATTTTAAGTAGTCTCGTCTAGTTTGCTTCCCTGAGTGTAAAAAAAAGTCTTGGCGATGAGCGGAAAAAAAATAGGATTATGATTTGCAGAAAAGCTTAGTGCAGGAGGATTTGTCTGTCTGTGTGTGTGTGTTTGAGAGAGAGAGAGAGAGAGAGAGAGAGAGAGAGAGAGAGAGAGAGAGAGAGAGAGAGAGAGAGAGAGAGAGAGAGAGAGAGAGAGAGAGAGAGAGAGAGAGAGAGAGAGAGAATTAACACTATAGTTAAAATAAAACCCAATTAACCATCATGTATTAAACCTATAGCTACATCGAGATAAAATATAATGCTGAAAATTGTTCTTAAAAAATATAACACTTCAACAGAACACACCTCCATCAGAAGTCACAAAAATCACAGATACCGGTACCATGCATAAGTGATAATATACAGGTGGAGGTTTATAGGAAATAGCACGTGTGGGTGGATGTTGGTTAGAGTAGGGGTATTAAGTGTTGGCTTGGGGGAGGTATAGGAAATAACACGTGGGTGGATATTGATGTGTGTATAGGTGGTGCATGTAGTGGTTGGTGTGAGGGTGAACTTGTGGGAAGGAAGGTGTGGTGAGTGTGCATGTTGGTTGGTGGGGGAGTGTGGGTGTAAATAGGGGTTATTTGTAGTGGTTGGCGTGTCCCAGGAGGGTGTGTTGGTGGTGGGTATGGATATTGGTGTGAGTAGGTGGTGGTGTATTGGTTGGTGTGAGGGTGAGGTTGTGGGAAGGAAGGTGTTGTGTGTGTATGTTGGTTGGTTGGTTTGTGGGTGAGGTTGTGGGAAGGAAGGTGTGTTGCGTGTGTATGTTGGTTGGTTGGTTGGTTTGTGAGTGGGATGCAGGTGGGGTGGAGTGGTGAGTGTGTATGTTGGTTGGTTGGATTGTAGGTGGGTGGGATGCAAGTGGAGTGGAGAGTGTGTATGTTGGTTTGGTTGGGTGGGTGGGTGGGATGCAGGTGGGGTGGAAAGGGACAGGTTAGGTAGGACACAGGGGAAACCTTAAGAGAGAAAACACTATGCAGTCCTAATGCTTCAGTTTTCCTCGTGTGTGTGTGTGTGTGTGTGTGTGTGTGTGTGTCAGGAAACAGATACCTTACTTGTATACTGGAGAAATCATTAGCCCTCCAAAACAAACCCGATCCCCTTAGAACACAAACTCACTCACTCACTCACACACACTATCTCTCTCTCTCTCTCTCTCTCTCTCTCTCTCTCTCTCTCTCTCTCTCTCTCTCTCTCTCTCTCTCTCACCAACCAAGACCTAAGCTGGACCTTGACCCACACCACCACCACCACCACCATAAGCTTCAAGTATAATAACGGGGGAAATTTTTACCGCAATCACGCCACATAATTGTCGCTGGTAATTACAGGGGATAAAATGGTTAACTTTATGGGACGAGTTCACGGGATTCAATTGAGGTTTGGATTGTACCTCATTGTTCTTCCCCGACCCCCACCCCCACCCCGCGCATGCCCATTTTTTTTTTTTCTCTCTCTCTCTCTCTCTCTCTCTCTCTCTCTCTCTCTCTCTCTCTCGTGATATGGGATTCGTAAATTTTTAAGCTTAAGGTGGAAGTACAGTGTTGTTGGTAAAAAATCTGGAGCAACTGATTCCTCCAAACTAACTATTCCAAGCAACAGAACACCATATATATTTTTGTTCATCTGGTCCTGTTTCGTGGCAGACTTTGGAGGAATCAAGGCACTCCAATGTAACAAAAGTGAATTACCCCTTTAAGTCCTTTGTGGGTTGGTTGGTTGGTGCCTTAACCCTCAAACAATGGCAAACGACTTCTTCCACTATTATATTCACAAGACAGGCTCCCTCATTCAATATATATATTTTTTTATCTAGCCTAATGCAATCCAAGACAAATTATACCAAAAATTTGCACAACTTTATAGGTACTAATAAACACTGGAATTTGCGTGAAACATATAGGCTATCTGTGGTCATATTACTGAAAAAGGAATTGCCACATTTTTGCTATGAAAAAAAAAAAAATACGGACACACACACTGTAGGTAAAATTCTACTAGACCCTTCATTGGCCCTCCGCGTCGCTGCATTGCGTTTGTATGTGTAGCAAGCCAGCGACAGACATAATACTAGTAGGCTATTGATATATCAGTGAAAAAGCTCTTGTTAGTGTGACGTGAAAGGAAGGAAGGAAGGGACTCATGGCTGGTGACACGAGAGGCCCTACATACATACAGTCGTGGTCAATATATGGGTATCTCAAACAATTTACTGTCCAATGTTTTCACGTTCATATAATTATGATGTTATTGTTTTAAGTAGTGTGTAGCTAGCTGCTTGTAGTAAATTAAAAGATGGTACTTCACCTATTTAATGGAAAGCCTATATATAAGCTAAAAAAAAACATTGTGAAGCTGTCAAACTCTTAGGTGGATGATTATTTTTGACCACGACTGTACATGGAGACCCAACTGTGGTGTCCTGTACTAGCCTAACCTCACTAAGGAATCAGAATTCAGAATTTATTTCCATTTTACAATGGTTATTCAATATACATATAATTTGTTATTTGGCTATTACATAATATCATAAATTATTGTCTATAAAAAGCTCTATAAAATGGATTGTCATATTAAATGGTAATTAAAATACTTAATGCTAATAATACACAGAAACTAAAAAATTAATACCATAAAAGAAGTAAAATACATTGAACAATTAAGATGCAAAAAACTTAAAAATATATAAAAGTAGTAAAAGTAATAAAGTCAAGTTAGTCAACTATCAAAACAGTGGTAACAGATAATTGAGGTTGTGTTGTGTTGTGGTGACCATAACATGACACCAGTCCCCCTCCACCCTCCTTCTTCCATGCACCAGTAGCCGACGAACGACCATGTGTGTCATCGTCATCGTTGTCTTAATCATTTTCGTCATTATCATCTATCGTCGTCGTAATTAATCTTCATCATTATCGTCATCATAATTAATCATCATCTTCTTCATTATCGTCATCATCATCACGAAAAAATAAACAATCTCAGTTTTTTCCATTCCTCTCTGTCTGTCTGTGGATGGTCTGTTTCATGACACCCTTGCTAATCCCCATCTAGCGCCTTCCTGCTTAGCCTAGCCGTCTAGCCTGGCTTCTCGTTCCATCCCATATTTGCCTACAACAACAACAGCAACCTCACACGGAAATCAGGCCTCGCTCACGGAAAACCAGCCAGGCATCATACAATAAATTCTTGCCTCACACTCTGCAAAAACAGGTGGAAATGAACAAGCAAGTGAAAGAGAAAATGGGGCTAAAGGAACTAGCCTAATATACAACAACTCGCCTGCAAACTTAGGAAGAGAGAAACCATAAATTATCTGCAAAACCAAAACAAATCCATTATTAGGCTATACCTGTGTAGCCTAACCGGGTCGCACGGAATAGTGAAACCAAAGCACACCCATTACACCTGTGAAACCGAGGGAGGTTGGTAAAGACGAGAACGTGCCCCCCCCCCTCCACACACACACACACACACACACACACACACACACACACACACACACACACACACGCACGATAATATTCCAGAAACACCCGCGCCGCCGCCCCCCACCCAAAAAAAAAAAAAAATAAATAAATAAATAAAATAATAATGTTTAAGATAAAAATAATAATACTGTTTAAAATTAAAATAATAATATTAATAATGTTAAAAATAATAATAATAATAATAATAATAATAATAATAATGTTAAAAATAAAAATAATAATAATGATAATAAATACATAAATAAATAGATAGATGATAAAAATATATATAAAAATAAAAAATAATGAAAACCTTATTGTATGTACCCTACTTTTTTGGGGGGTTAAGTATTAATTGTTGTATATTGTGTGGTCGTCCCCCTCTCTCCCTCCCCCCCTAAATTTTTGCTCTCACTAACCATCCAGTTTTACACAACCAATATTTTCCCAGTAGTGATACGAGGATGATACTCATTAGGGCAAAATTGATGACCGGTTACCGTAATTAATTCCCTCCGTTGGTTAATAATTATGTTGGGTGGCGTGATTAAGGGGGTGCGGGAATAGGGGACAGGCTTGGGGTAGGTTTGGGGGGTGCGGGAATAGGGGGACAGGCTTGGGGTGGGTATAAAGCCTGTCCCCTATTCCTGCACCCCCCTAACCCCCCCCCCCCAAGCCCTTCCCCTACTCCCGCACCCCCCAAACCCCCCGCCAAGCCTGTCCCCCTACTCCCGCACCCCCCCAAGCCTGTCCCCTACTCCCGCCCCCCCCTAAACCTTTTGGTGGTACTTACTCTCTCATTCCGAAATTGTATCCAGGTCTTGTTGAAGTTTCGAATCATTTGACATACTAGTGACCCAATTATATACACACTTATCCTGTTTCATATTTGCTTGAGCTCGCATAGCCTAATACTCGATCAGGCCAGCTTTACCAGCATCGTACTATCTATCCCCTTAAACGGCTTAAAGCTTTGATGGATGGTGAAAACGTGTAATGAAAAACAGACACGCTGCCAGATAATATTTTTTTTTTTTCCCCTATTTTGGACACGGTTTACCACAGCCATGACATTTAACTAATAATTACAGCAGAGGTGGTGGAACTAATTGCGTGGGAAAATAATAACCTGCCCAGCACTATGTATAAGGTGGCATTTGGATACGTTGTTTTGTTGTTTTAGATATTTGTAGTATATGTGAAGATGATTTAAATGGGGTAATATAATTTTAGTACATTAGTATACTCTTCCACTTTACTTCACTCAGAAATACACAAATTTACTGAGAATGCTCAACTATTGTATAACCTAACCTAACCTAATCTAACTTAACCATTGTATAACCTAACCTAACATAATATAACTTAACCATTGTATAACCTAACCTAACCTAACATAGTCTAACTTAACCATTGTATAACCTAACGTAACCTAATCTAACTTAACCATTGTATAACATAATCTAACCTAACCTAACCTACCTTACCCCAACCTAACCTAACCTATCGTAAACCATTGTGTAACGTCTTGGACAGCTGGGGGTGGGGGGAGGGATTTGAAAGTGACTGACAGGGGGATTTTATGACTGGCAGGGGATTGGCGGGGAGAGGCTGGCATGGGAACAAACAGGGAGATAATGGCTGGGGGGAGGGGGGTCGCAAGGGAACAGACAGACAGGGAGGAAATGACAGGGGACAGGGGCTTAACAGGGAAATAAACAGGGAAGAATTATATGATTGGTAGGGGAATGGGAGCTGGTAGAGTGGTAGGGAATACACAGGGAAGTAATGGCAGGGAACTTGGAAGGTGGAAAGGGACAGACAAGGAGGGAAAACACACGTCATGACACCACCACCCCCACCCTCAACCCCCCACCTTCCCGTGACCACATACACTCAATCAATAGCTGATGGCCGCGTAACCTGACTCCCATACCCTCTTCCTAACCTTACTTCCTATTATTTTTCCTCCTTCCTTCCTTCCTTTCCCTTCCCATTTTTCCTTGCTTCTTTATTCGTTTTTCCTTTTTCTTCCCTGTTTTTTTTTTGCCTTGCTTTCCTATTCCTCCTCCCCTCTCTTCACTTCCTTACTTTCATATTTTATAACTATCAGGTTTCTTGGTGCTGCAAAAAAATTTAAAAAAGGAATATATAAATAATAATAATAATAATAATAATAATAAAAGTAATAAAAATAAAAATAATAACAATAAAACAAGAATAAAAAAAACAACAACAACAACACTGATTTGCACGATTCATTTCACGATAATAGGAATCAAACCTACATATGTCAGATTAGAGAAGCGACAGATTTTATGATGACGACTTACGTGTAGAGGCTAATGAGGATGGAGAGAGAGTATAGGTAATGGTGGTGGTGTGAGGAGAGAAGGGGGTGAGAGGAGGAAGATAAGGTGTGGCCCCAGACATACCCCACTTGACCCTCCTTAACCCCTATCTATACCCCCCTCTCCTTCTCCCCTCCCTCACACACACACACACCGTTCCATAAGGTTGTAGTCCCCCCCCCCTTTCCACTTCTTTCCACACCTTTCTTCTTCCTTTATTCCTGTCTGTCCCTTCTATCTTCCCCTTTCCCTCCCCCTTATCTCTTCCCCTTCCCCTCTCCCTCCTCCCCCTCACTCACACACCTTTCCATAACTTTGTCCCCCTCCCCTTCTTTCCACACACTCCTTCCTACCAGCCCTTTCCTGCTCGTCCTCCCACATCCATTCTGTGTGTGAGTGTGTGTGTGTGCTCTCTACAGGTTTCCTTCTCCCCTCCACCTTCTTTCTAATTTTTTCTTCCGTCTGCCTCCCCTCCCTTCTTTCACCCTTCCCACTTTTTATTTATCCCTTCTTCACCCTTCCCCTCACCCTCTCCACACCCTTCTAATGTTACTTCTACCAGGTGTGGGTATTGTGATAACCTGTGAGAGAGAGAGAGAGAGAGAGAGAGAGAGAGAGAGAGAGAGAGAGAGAGAGAGAGACCGTAACTTATTATGGTTACGGACAGTATTTTGGGATTAATGTATATATATAAAATTTACCATAAGTGGCACACACACACACACACACACAAACTAACTAATATCATGATCAACGACACACTCCAGTCATTCTACTGCTAGGCAAATTTCTCTGTCAACTTTCTCTTTGTTTTGCCATCTGTCTGTGTAGCCTATTGTAATACTCCACCAACTCAGACAAACCGGCATCTCTCTCTCTCTCTCTCTCTCTCTGGGTTACCATTGATTGAAGGGGATAGTACAGTGTTGGTAATTCTGGAGTAACAGATTCTTACAAACCATTCCTAGCAACACACCATCGTTATTTGTGGTAATCTGGTCCTGTTTCCTGGTATACTTAGGAGAAATCAAGGCTCTCAAATGAACTCAAATGATCTTTTCCCTTTAATTAAATCAGCGAGCCGTCCGCATATAAGTTATTATTTTACTGTATGTTAATTCGTAAGGAGGCCGTTTGTTGGAGTCTATATAGCTCTCTGAACAGTGCAAGAAAAACAGATTCCCTAATATTCGTATACTGAAGAGGTCTGTTTTCTGGCATGCTTTGGAGAAATCAGTCGCCCTCCAGCACACTGACTTCACATACTATATCTATTTACACTCTGGCAAACACTGGAATGTGTTACTGGCCAGTGGGGGTTTATGAATGTATGGAAACAGATGTCTAGTCTAGCATTATTCATGGTTGATAGCTCCGTGTATCTGTGTTCTGCTTTCACTGTGTATATTACGAGTTTATTGCCCCACTGAGGCATATTCCACCCAGCCTGGAGGTCTTTAAAATATATCAGTCGTGAAATTTCGTGTGAGATTATTTTTAGTTGGTATCCCCGTGTAGGCCAGGATCAACCAACCTATCCCTGGCTCTTACAAGTGACGATGATTTTGTACTGCCTTTGACCACAAGAAGCAGTAGGGAAACGTTGTCAATAAAGGCTCCTCCTCATATGGTGTTGTTCCTTATATTAGTAGCCTGTGTTTCCAGTGTGGTTATTTTTGTCTCTTGTTTTGCTAGGGGGATGTGTTTACGTCAGCATTGAAGTAGGAATCCCTGGATAAATTATATACCGGTATTCCCTGTACACATTTTACTCGGAACAATAAATATGACACGACTGACAACACATCTACAGGTCATTGCTCCCAAGATAAAGATATGCTAGCCTATACTGTACTTGCCTTGATTGCTCCCCCATTAGGCTACACGAGTCGTTTATGTTAATTTAATTTGAACAGTACTTCCCAAACTGTCAGACCCAGCAGGCTATTAGGATTTAGGAGTTAGAGACACAGGCAATAGGTAAACAAAAAATACTGAAGAGTCTAAGAAAACTACATTAAATTTGAAAAAGAAAGAAAACCAAGGCATTGGATAAGGTAATATAATTATAAAGGTAGCCTAATCGACAAATTTCTTAGAATGGTGAAGAGGCCTGGGAGTGATGGAGGCGTAATAATACTGTAGTGATGGTGGGGATGGAGGGGGGGGGAGTAGGGGCATGCAAGGATAGGCAGCCCATCACGCAGTTAACGTCCACGATCAGAAAATTTTATACTTTACATCCGCCATTAACCCGGAAATAGGCAACGCCACTCTGCCTCTCTCTCTCTCTCTCTCTCTCTCTCTCTCTGTTTGGACAATATGCAAAAACATCCGTGAAGTTGACGATACGGTTTTTTCGTTCCACACACTTGCGCGATCTAATTTACGAGTGTCAGTAAGGGGGGGAGGGGAGGGTAGTAGGAGGCTGCAATGTGGGTAAATCTGGACCGACTGATTCCTATAATCTATTCCAGGCAACAGGCCACCATTACTTTTCTTACCCTGATACTGTTTCCTGGCAAATTATGGAGGAATCAAGGCGTTCTAATAGTTGTAGGATAATCAAGAGGAACTTTTGGGACACTGAAGCCACTGATACAAAAACTAATAACTATATCTGTACGACTTTTTCTTATTTTCCTCCCTGGCGTAAATGCACCAATTCCCTTGCAAATTATGTAGACCGTACACATATGTTTTGAGTTGATTGAAGCATTTATATACTGGGGATTAAGGTTTAATTAATAGTGTGCTGTAAATTATCGCTGTTTAAACTATACTCACAGAAAAGAAATATAAACTGAATTAAATAGATGACACAGTCAGTGCATAATCGCCTGGTAATAACTATAATTACTGTCCTTACTGACGATCGCTCTCTCTCCCCACTCCCTCAGGTCTCCAGCCTTCGGGACTTCTTCTACGATGACGACATCTTCATCGCCTACGGTCCCGAGAGGCTATCACACGATGACTTTGACCTCGACTCGGAAGGTATGTACAGTACACGGTCGAGGTTGTGGTACAGTATCCCACTCCATCACTCAACAACATTTTTGCAGAGTTAAATACAGAAGTTGTATCCTCATCCTGGCTCTTAATTATTTACAAGGAACGAATCACAGTGAACCCCAAAAAGCCACCAGTTTAATGCAGTTAAAAACAGAAATTGTGTTATCATCATATTAGTTTTTGTTTGTGTCCCTCATACTCGGTGTTTACATTCCTGGAACCGTGCACTGTTGAAAAATTGATATCCGTTCATATACTCTATGTTGAGCTAAAAAAATATTGTACAGTATATTTTGTGTATTTGCCTCTGTGTGTATCCAAGCTGTTGAAATTTTGTTTGGTGTGTGTGGGGAGGGGGAGGGAGGTGTAAGTGAGTACACTTTCTCTACGAAATGGATTCCATAAATGGAACCCTTGATTTAGAAGTTTGAAAACATGACATTCCATAAAAAGGTCCATTCTACAGCTGTGCCAATTGTTCATCCAGTCACCAAGATAGGCTCCAAGAAACAGTGCTGACAGACCCACGTTGCACAATACAGATACACACATCCGAAATTAGTGTTGATACAGGATAATTTTATAGTGTACTCGATCTTGGCTTGGAAACAGGGAGAGATATCAGGAGATTGGAGGAGAGCTATAGTTATGCCTCTGCCCAAGAGTAAAAGGGAATAGGGATGAGTGTGGAAGATAATTACTGTATAGAGGGATAAACCTTCTTAGTGTGCCAGCAGGAAAAGTGTAAGGGAAGGTTTGATTAGAGAGATTATGTGATAAGATACTGTACATGTGTAACTGTAATGTGTTTCCAGAATGCAAGACGATACAGCCTATGGTGAAGTGCCCCCTCAGCCCCCGCAGACCACGCCGCATGCCCTCACCCAAACCACGTGGCAGGGCGGTCTCCCCACTAGCTGTGTTTGATGGCCCAGGTATCTAACTCTCTTTATATAACCAGATAAGTAAAGCATTTGTTCATCCCAAATATTTCTGAATACATGTACTCTGTTTGTACAGTTGGACACATGAATGGGTGGTACAGCCCAAGTGAAAGATGGTCAGTTTCTCCCAATATCAAGTTCCTTAGTGCCAAATAGGAGACATCAGGGGCAGAAATCAGTATTGAGAATAGTAATAAAAAGCAAGTACTGTACCTGATAATAGACACTGGTTGCTCAAATGGGACAAGTATCTTTCACCTGGACTGTACCACCCATTCATGTGTCCAACTGTAGTTTGTTTCTGTTTGCATGTTCTCTTACATCACATTATATTTGAAGCTTTATGAACAGTTAATTTACACAGTATATTAAAGAAAAATAGACCATAAAAGGAAGACAATAACCATGTTTTTTATTTGGTGGGTGTATTGTATTTAGGTCAGCAAGTGTGACACTATTAGGTACAGTACACCAAGAGGAGGTCATTGACACTCACAGTATAATGGGTACTTGGTGGTTGTGTTGGCTACCCATACCCTGCCCTACTGTCATGGTATTCTCTGATGCCATACTCCACTGTGTTGTATATTTAAAGCATGGAGAGGTATTGTGCCAAGCTTTCTCAGTAATTTTGAGTATCAGTTTACACTAGACAGTTATAATCATCAGAGGAAAAGATGTATTATATTAAGAAAAGCTACACATGTATGTATAGGGTGTATGAGTATGTAGTGTGCATATTAATACTAATGATATCTATGGTGTCATGCAGGAAGCTTGCCCCGGTGTCCAAGGAAGCCAAGGGCAGCGTCACCACACAAACGTTTAAGTCAGCCCCACCCACACCAACACAATGGTCATGTTGCCTGTGGGGGCCTCGAGAACATCATCTTCCCCTCATGTGTCACCTCCAAGTGAGTCCACGACCACCATGGTTAACAGTTCACCAGTCTTTCTCTGATGTTAATGTTTTCTGTATTTATGACTATCTTCTTTCTGGGGTTTAAGAACTGATAGTAATAGTTTGTATGCATGAAACCAGTCACTGCAATAGTGTACATTCTCCAATGCTAAAGATGTATATCTTGTTCTGGCATCATTTGTTGACCCTTTTATTCTGATATTAAGGCTATATTTGTGTGAGTGTAATTAGATTCATTATATAAATGATCACTAGATTATTACAATCCCATAAGAAGAGATGTAAATGAGAAATGCTGAAAATGAGGATAATTGTCACCTAATGTATTAACACATCTTCCCTGCAGATACTCAGTAGGCCGCATCCTGGGTGATGGTAACTTTGCTGAAGTGCGAGGTTGTGTTAGCAGAGAAACAAAAGAAGAATTTGCTCTCAAGATTATAGACAAGACAAAGTGTCGTGGAAAGGAGCATATGATTGAGAGTGAAGTGTATATACTCCGGCAGGTATGGTCGATTCATCTGTTTATATCTCCTTCAAGCAGAGATCCATTGTCACTGAGTAGCCCCCCATTCCTTATCCTATGTTTTTGTTTTGTCTCTTGTATCATACCCTTCATATCATATTTTTATTGTCTTATATTTACTTGGTCCTGGAGCAGTCACTGTTGTCATTAACTATTCTGGTATTCATTCTTAATCTTTCAAAGCTTGGCAAAAATAGTAATATTGCTGTATTCATATAGTGTATACAAATATATATTAAAATGTGATTTTGTTGATACAGTGACATCGGAAAAATTGATTGTAATATTTATGGACCAGGCATTACTCCTTTTTTACAAATATGTTTTTTCCTTCTTCCAGGTTAGCCATCCAAATATTGTAAGTTTACTTGAAGAATTTCATACCAGCAATTATTTGTATCTCGTCATGGAACTAGTCAGGGTAAGGAATACTCTTGTTTCATTTCTGCATGTCAGGTTAACCATAGTTTTCATTCTGTTTTGATTGTGAATAACTCATTAAGAATAATTTTGAATAACTTTACCACATCCAAGGGAAAGCTTCGGTCAGACAGTCTGTAATGTATACCATACTTATAAGGAGTTAAGACAACGTGGATGTGAAGTAATGTATACATCAACAAATGAACAAATTTACACTCCCAAAATACACACTTGAATGGATGGTAAAATGTCAATAGTAGTGAGAGTACAGTAGTGTGTCCTTGGGCTGTGCTAATGTTAGACAGGAAATCAATAGCTGAAATATTAAGGGTCACTATGGCGCCTACAGCTCCCTATTCCCGTTGATCATGATTGTATTCAGTATTCTGGTATTTTTACTATCATTCTGCTATTCATGCAAAGTTATGAAGTTATGCTACTAATAGGTACTAAGCTCCAAATGGGTGTTGCATTTCATTAAATTATTTTGTTTTTGTGGATGTTGTTGGTTTTAAGACTAATTTCGGAGTGCTTACCCATTTCACTAACCATTTACTAAAAAAAAAAAAAAAAATACAGAACAAAACATCATTTATTATAGTAAAGGATAATATTAATTCATTTACTTTTCTGTGGCACTAACTAACTTGCAGTCATGTATCTTAATGATTATTGTAAAGGATGATATTAAATTATCTACTTTTTTATGGCACTAGCTAACTTGCAGTCATGTGTCTTAATCTACAGGGAGGGGACTTGTTTGACGCCATCGCCAGTGCCACTAGGTACACGGAGCAGGATGCCAGTTGTATGGTGAGGGACCTGACCTCTGCACTGGACTACCTACACCAACGCTCCATAGTTCATCGGGATATCAAACCAGAGAACCTCCTGGTTAGTGTGTGTTGTCATTAATATATCTGTGTATGTCTCTGATGTCCTGATCTAATGAATACTGTATATATGCAAGACTTATAATATACATAACCTATGATACAATAGTTAAAAAAAACAACTAAATCAATAAATACTGAATTAATTGTAAGTGAAAATAGCATTGACTAGGTACACTAGTAGTAAGGGTAGATAGCCCCTACTGCCATGGTGTTTTTAGTGGTATGTATCTAACTATATAGTGTATAATGACATAGATCCTTAAAACAAGACCTTGTTTATCAGGTGGTGGAGCGTAATGATGGGAGCAAGAGCCTCAAGCTGGGTGACTTTGGGTTGGCTGTGGAGGTGGTGGAACCTCTGTACACCGTCTGTGGCACCCCAACCTATGTTGCTCCAGAAATTCTCAAGGAGTCAGGATATGGACTTAAGGTGAAACAGCCATTGAGTCTTTTTGCCCAAGTAAAAGTAATTTTTCCAGATATATAGTACAATATTCATAGTTATCTTCTCAGTCATGTTACTAGAGGGAGTTTTACATTATCTGGCATATAATTATAAGTGCATTGGACTTGACTAGGAACATGGTTCATTTTCTTATTCGACACAGGTTGACATCTGGGCCACTGGGGTAATCACATACATCCTGCTGTGCGGGTTCCCTCCTTTCGTGTCTCCGACCAACAACCAGGAGGAATTGTTTGACCAAATCCTTCGTGGCTACTATGAGTTCCACAGCCCTTACTGGGATGACATTTCTGAGTCAGCGCGGGAGCTTATAGTCAACATGATCCAGGTCGACCAGGACAAGCGCTTCAGTGCTCAGGAAGTGCTCGATCATCCTTGGGTCTCTGTGAGTACAGTTAGACTCCTTGAAATGTTTTTTTATAGTATTGAAAAGTATAGCATGTCTGGGAATAGTGTCAGGAGTCTTTGGTTAGTTTGTGAGTAGTGATAGACTCCTTGGAGTTTTGTGAGTGATATTGGGATCTGTAGAACATCATAGGTATATTCACACCTTGGGACGTTTATAATGCATAAGTTTGATATGTATATCCAATGTAAAAATTTATATTTTAAAATGCTAAGCTGTACCAAAGAAATTTTTAAAAGAAATTATACTTTTTCAAAGAACTGAATAGAACTCGGATGCAGATGTCCTATTGTGTCCTTTTGTGCAACACACAGCACATGACATACAACACATGGTTAAGCACATACTGATAACTGGTGTTGATTTTGTTGTAGGAAAAACAGTTTACTGTATATACTTTACAATCAAGATATCTACCTTCTTGCAGGATGATGAGGCACTAGACCGCAACTTGCACGTCCGAGTCTCACACAAACTAGGCCTCCACTTTGACACTAATGGACCCCAACACAAGGCTGCTGGAATCACCCTAATGGCTGTAAGTTCCCATAGGTTTGTTGGCAGTAATCATTCCCTTGCCACTTATGAGCTGTACATACCATTTTCAGTGCCCTCCTCTTGGTAACCTCTTTGCTGTTTGGCTTTATTGGTGTACCCGAACATTTTCAAGCCCATAAATATTCTTAGGGTTTACTTCATTATTGTGTAGTACTTTCTCTAACCTATTGCTGTATTGTCTAATTGTTTCACCTCATCACTCATTCCATGTGCACACATAATTATATGAACATATTTGGAGATGTCTGGCATCTGTGAACTGTAGGACATAGTTAATACCGAAAAATGTAGGAAACTTTTTTGTGTGTCAAAAAGAGAGCTATTTGTGTCTGGATGAAATAACACAGTTTGCTTGTAAAGTTTCTTTATTACATGAAACCTGAATCATTATGAAACAAGTGTTAGATGTTTCTTATATATGTTCAAGGACATGTATACAACTGGGAATCAGGAAATATTCCTGAAGGTGTGTAGTGGAGGTGAAGTTCATATAACAGCAGAGAGGTTTATTTATCTAAGTCAGTACTGTGTGTGCTCACTTCTCTTCTTATTTTTCCTGTCACACTGGAATGTTGCAAGGTACTGTTCCTTACATTAAGCCTTTGAGCCCTTTCATAATACCTTGGTAGATTCTGGATACAGTATATACTATGCCAAATACAAATATCGTTCTGTGATCCCACTGACAAATTTTGTCATAAATTGAACCTGCAAATAGCCTTAATCACAACTCCCGCCCATGACTATTTTAATCCATGCCAGTCCTCCCAATGCATTTCAGCCCATCAGAATCAAGCATATCATAATTACATCGTTGTATATGCCAAAAACCAAAAGTGATTGCTGGTGGGTTAAAGTCAGTTTTGGAGGGATACAAACTACAAAGAAGTGCCATTACATATTTTTTATGTATATAGGATCCCCGAGTTGAATTCCTTTTTGTTATATAGGCATGCATACAAGTTAGGTTTTTCACATTTTGACATTGAAACGGAATGCTATCCATGTTTGAAATGAATACTTTTTATTAGCTTTTGAGCCTTATAAAGAAAAGTTAACATATTATACACAGGTGCATATTTATGCTATAAAAGATTATTTACCTCAGTCATATCATGTAGATTTGAACCAGGCATATTGAGAATACATGTATGTTCACTCCAACCCACCCCAGTCCTTCCCCCGTTTACCTAGTCCAGTATGAATCATGCTTTACAGCCCCCATTGACCAGTCCAGACCAGCTGACCATTCTCCCCTCCAGTTTCTTCTCTTGACAACCCAACCTATTAAACCCATACTACTGTCTTGCCCAGTTCTTTCTTCTTTTAACTTGACCATACCAAATCATACCTACCTCACCAATCTCTCTCACCCAGTTTCTCTTTTTCTCCCGTATTGAGCCAGTTCTCATCCCTTCCTTACCCTACATTTTAATAGTGATGGAGAATGTCTTTGAAAGCCCCTGACTAGTTGCTTGGGAAACCCCTTTGTCATCATGATATACAGGAGAGCCAATTAGCAGTGAGTACACAGTATTCCCCCCACATTGCATCTTATGTCTTGTGCCCAGGGTTGATACAAGTGGCGAGGCAGTGGTTCAGTGAGAGATTAGTAAACAAAAACAAAATACTGATAAAGACGGTTATATTCACAAAACTGGGGCTATTGGGCAAATGCAGTCTTATGTTGTTGAATGTTTTCCAAATGAATATTTTGTTTGATATTCTGACAGTTTTGAACTGGGAATAAAATACTATAGCATTATAGCTCCTCCCGTGAACCACTGCATCATCATTCGTAATCTTACAATGTGACATTTTTAAACTTTAGTCAACGTTTCTCTTCCCCTGACTTCTCCCAACCCCCCCCCAACCCCTTCACAGCCCTGGAGGAAAGGATATGCGATGGTATGCAATTTTAAAAACCTTTGCCTGCAGAAACAAGCAGGGTGGAGTGAAGAGAAATCCCAATATGGAAATGTGCTTGACAAGAACAGTTAGACCACATTAAGAACCCGTTAGAACCCTGTGATCCCTTCGAGCCTCCTGCCCTCCCCTGAGCCACAAGGACCATTGCCCCCGTCCCCTAGAGCCCACCTGAAGAGAGAGTGAGGGTTCTAGTGGATGTGGGTAGGTTCTGGTGGGTTGGTTGGTTGGGTTGTAGTGTGTGGGAGAGAGAGAGTTCTAGTTGGCTGATAATAGGAAAACAAATTTAATGAACGTAAACCTCAGACTAAACTAAACCCGGTTCTACCAAAATTACTGATCACCCTCCACTTGTGCTCGTGTTACATCATTCCCCTTAGGCTAGTTGAGTTTGTCGTGTTTATGTAGCCTGGGAACTATAAGGGCTGTACTCTTGGAAACTCTGTTCCATGCATGTTCTGTCAGCTCTGATAAGAAAATCTTATAAATGTCATGTCAGTTTGATTTACAGTTCTTGGTCAAACAGTTCATGGGATGTTTTGAATGTGTTATAATGATCAAGTGTTTTATTGTGTACCAAATTTGAAGATGGAGTAAAAAAAGGGGTTGAAGTGAATGATGACCTTAATCTTGCTGTGCCTTTAATATCAATTATAGTATTTCTCCATACATCAGGACATACCGTATATCGGACTTAACTGCTGTATTTTTCTGTTTTTTTCGCTCCTCCATCTTTACCATCATATAACACATTTGAATGGAAAAATGATTCATCCCAAAATGAGAATATAAGTACAAAACAAATAAGGAAGATTCCAAAATGTAAATCAATCGATCGTGTGTATTCATTATTCAGCTACAGTAACCAGCTGGAGCAGAGTAAGAAAAGCACAGCTCTCAGTCTCCCTTAAAGCATGTCAGTTACTATTTTTTTAGTGTTTTCCTGTTGTTAATTAATTTAATTATGGTTTCTATTTGGCAATTTTCTCCCCCACTAGAAGCTCTGCAGAATATAAGAATACAGGTACAGACTATATGAGAGTCCTACAGCCAACGTCAACATGCTGCGTTCTTGCCAGTGTTGTGCCGTATTGATGTTATTGAGTAACTTTAAGGAAATTGCCTGGATCAAGTTAGTACTCGTTGATCATGCAAACTTACTAGTATGGGTTAAGCTTAAAGGGAAGTAAACCTGACTAAACAAGCTCCCATTTATTAATCTTTATGCATACTTACTGGTTAAGCTTAAAGGAAGTAACCTGGGATTAACAAGCTATCAGCCATAATGCTTACATATCAGTTAAGGTTAAGGAGACTGTCTTGTTGGCAAATGGAAGGCTACTGGTTTCTCCTAAGTATGCCAGAAAACAGACCCCCCTTGGTGGTACTAACAGGGGATCTGTTTTGTGACATAGTTTGGAGGAATCAGAGACCTTCCAATTCACCAACAAGAGAATCTCCCCTTAATGGAAAAAAGCTGGATTACAGGCAACAAACCCCTCGTCTTCGGATTGTACAGTGTTAACATATACGTTTGTGTGTGATTTTGGTTTCAGAATAGCACATGAGCTGCACTGGCCAAGATCTTACATTCTGTTGGGCATGTTTATATGTACTGTATGTATGTTTGTCTGTCATCCTTACATCCTATGATGCCTTTTTATTTATTCATATTTTTTGTGTACTAGTCTCGTAACCCACATGAATGTTTTTTTTTATATATATAGATTGACTTATTTTGTGTTTGTCTCCGTGGTGTATTGTGCAGGCCGAGTCCACCCCATGCCTGCACTCTGTAGAGGTGCTATAATGTCTGGCAGAGGGGCAGCTGACAGGCAGGCAAGGAACCAGGATAATGGTATAAGGAAGACAGGGCTACTCACCACACCAACACCTACACCACCACCACCACCACAATTATCTGCTGCTTCTCTCGATTCAGCTTGCTCATACTAAACTCGGTCCCACTGGTCCAAGCAATAATACTTTTGGTTTTCAAACCTGAAGAAGAAAGGATATGTTTTATGTTTTTGTAACTATTAAAGAAAAAAAGTTTTTTAGCATTTATTTTTTATTTAATGGACATTGAACTTGACCAGTTTCTTGTCTTCAGATACTAGTATGGAAGTTATCATACTTGATTTTTATACTATATAATGCTCATGCAACATGCTAGAAACATTTTGACGAGCCAAGTTACAGTGTTTAAATTTGACCTAATTTTGTTACTCATATGAGCACTGTACACTCCTAGTCAATTCCATTTTTAGTCCAATAATTTTTGTAGCCTAATGTAGTATTTACAGTACAGTTTATGAATAACGTCAGTATCATTTCTTCATTTATTTGATATCTAACTTGTAAAATGCTCTGATGGAGAGAGTTAGCAGGGCAGGCAGCTAACAGTAACACAAGGGCGCTAACACCTCACCAACCAACCACCACCCTCGGGGCTTGAACAATGCTGCTTCTAAAGGTGGGTTGTGTGTCCGCTGGCTTCGGTCACTTGTTGCTCTTGCCGTTCATCTCCAACGTAACATGACACTAAGCAGGCAGGCTGTTGAGTACGCATCACTGACAAGAGCTGGAATTCTAACTTTGCATGTATGTGAGTGTTTGTGCATGACTGCTTCATATCCTTTTATTATTGTACTAAATTTGCTGAAGGTTGTGTTGAGACCCATGCAAACAGTGGTACTGTACATTATTTGTTTACACACTCAAGGTTATAAAGCAGTCACCAGCATCACTAACGGGTGACTCTTTATCTCAACACATGCCAACTATGTGTGTGACTCCTTCATAGCCTTTTCATTATTACCAGGACCAGGCTATAAGGTAATCACATGTATGTCAGTCTCGCAAAACACTTAACCCCTGCATCCATAGTCCAGGACAGAACTGTTGCCAACTTCTACCTTGCTTGTTATTTATATTTGTATTCTTTAAATGTTTTGCATAGTGCTGTTAAATGTGAAACTTTCAGAGCATGCATTACATTTGTTAATCTTCATGTTACTCCACATCAAGCATATGATGATTATTTGATTTCATAACAAGATTTTCTTCCCTCAGCCCAGTTGATGATCCTGTCTCTTGATTGTTGCTTAATTGCATCAACAGTGTTGTGTGTGTACTATGGTTGATGCTTTGGGTCACATATAACTAACAATTAATTAAATCACTATTTATCAAGGAATAGGGGTTTGTGCCTCTTATTTTTTGATGTTATGGATAACATATTTTGTTAGACTCTTTATGCTCAATATTTACAAGAATTTGTATGAACTTGAAGACTTGGATAATATCTTGTAAGACATTATTCACTGCCTTTCAATCTGTGGATCCAAATTTTTGGTAGATAGACAGTGTGCTTCAGAGTCACGTATGTAAGGTGCCACATCCAGTAAAGGCTAAGTGATGTACAGAGATCAAGTAGGTGTGAAGCTTCTAATGCAGTGATGTCTTAACAGCATGAATGAAGCAACATCTTCGTTTATGAACAAGAAGGGAGAATTGCGGTATAATGTGAGAGGAGTACTGTATGAGTATACCAGTGCTCAATATATTGGAAGTTATGATTCTACCATGTTTTTTCTGTTATTACGTTGGTTAGTTTATTTATTATCATTGTGTCGTATCACTAGATTTTACAGTTGGATGTGACAGGTGAGACTTTTATCAGAATATTTATGTTATAAGACAGTTGTATCTATATTGTGAGGATAACCTACATTCTCATTGATTCATTGACTATACACACATTACAATTTGAATATGGTAGTATTACAACAAGAAGAGTTTTCATACCTTCCTTACACTGCATCTTCCTCCCAATAATGCGAAAATAAGGAAAGAGCGGACCCTTTTCTTTTTAATATACAGTAATCTAGTATTAACCAATACCTCCCTAATACTATCCCATCAAAGATTGGTAAAACACAAAACTATATATATTTGAAAGTGATTTATGTGTTTGTGGTGTGCCTGCAGGTGACTGCCTTAGACAAAGAGAAGCACAACCTTTGCTGGGAACCTGAGGTGAAGGAGGTGATGAGCAGTCCTCCCCGCAGCCCTCGCCTCAGCCTCTTCACCACCACCACCAACAGCAGCCAGGTGTTCTAAGCTGTCCTTGCTGGCCCTCTGGTGCTCATCTAGGTTAACTACACCACATCACTTTTCTCTCACTCATTATAATAAACAATGTCACTCACTTGTAATACTTGCCACCATGGACTTCATTAATTTGTATTTTTACATATGAGGGTGAATACTTACATAATATTTTATGGATGTAAGAAAATTTTAATTTATTATTATGTATTGTAAATAGTTTTAAAGAGGAAAGAAATTTAGAGATGGCAGTCTGTATGTTTACCACACTGCACTTTTTGTAAAAAAATTAGGAAATGTGCAATTGCTGTAATACTCTATAGAACCTAGTATTACACATGTTCTAAATGTGTATATAAGTGGTAGTACTGTATGTGGTTGTACCATGTGAAGTTAGTGACTAGTCCAGGCTCTATCCCTTCCTCTTCCCCTTGCCTGTCATTATTTTATTTCTCGCTACCATTTTTTTCTCCCCTATTACCACCATCTCCTTCATAGTCATGCCTTTCCTCACATTCTGTTTCCTCTCTCTCATTCTTCCTCCCCCATCCCATCCCCAGTCCTAATATTCTTGTGCCTCAGTCTCCTCAAGCAAAGAAACTTTTCACACTGTTCTTTTTATAGTCTGGGTGTGACTCATTCACAGGTCACATAAGGAGAGTTGTTTACACCGTACATAAACTCATAAGTAATGAAATACTGTATTGGTTTTGAAGAGAACATGTATGAAGCCCTGTATGTGTTCCACCCCCAGCTCAGCACCTCTTGATTTTACAGTATTACAGATGATAATAATGAACTTTTTTCATAAACTGGATCTTTAATTTGTACCTCTCTAAGAGATTGTAAGAGATATAGGAGATATTTCCAAAAATGGCATAGAATGGTAAAGTAATTCAAAATTCTAATGTGATAGTAAAAACTTCCAACACTTTGAAATTCCCAAGTCAGTGAAAGGTATGGCAAGACAGCTTTACCAAAATTTTTCTGTTCTAAATATAGGTACTGTAATTGAATATGAAAATTGTAATGCAGTAAAGCTTAATCTTGTACTGTTCTGTGATTGAAGTACTGAAGTAATAACAGTATAAGAGATACCCCATGTAGGAATTGAACCCATGTTCAGCAAATGATATGGAAGGTTACTACCCACTATGCCATGCCACCAGTTCAGAGTCAACCTGGATTTTACCAGAACTAGGAATGGGCCAGTGTGTAGCACCTTTGGATCACATTCACTTGGTATAGGTTAGATTCCTTGAGTGTGGTTAACATGCTTACGTGTTAGGGTGTAGGCTACAGTATTTCTTTCTCGGAACATTCATTGTTGCTCTCAAATTGCATCCATATTCTCACCTCCCAGTACTTGCTGAGAGGTAAGCATGTGAAGAGAAATTACAAAGATTGGCTTACAAGCATTATATACAGTACTTTATAAAGTTGACAAGTTCAGGAAATGTATCATTCTTCTTCTGCCACAGCGTGATAATTGCTTTTACATTGGTAATCACAAAATTGCTTTTTTCTTTATTTTACTATTATGTATAATGATGATACTATGATTGCACCTCAAGCCCAATACCAGAAAGTTATACACAGTTAGATAAAACAAGTACTGGAGGTTTACAGATGGGTGTTTACAAGTTACCTTCAGTATTAATATTATTTTGCAAATCTTCCTTCAAATTATTGTATTTCCTTGGTGAAGGGCACAAGACCACAATTTTATTAGTGATGCCCATGGTGATGGTGATGGTGACCATGGTGATGGTTATGGTGACCATGATGGTGATGGTGGTGGGGACGGTGGTGATTATGGTGACTTTCTTCAATAGCAGCCCCCACTGCCATACCAGCTGCCATCCCCAGAGCTGCAGCCCCTATACCAGGCCTTTGCTACAAAGAGAAGACATATATGAAGTCTTTAGAATAGGACAGTGCTAAAATCTTTGTTCCCCAGGCCAAGGATATTATCATATAAGAGTATTGTAGTGGAAACCAAACAGTTGAAACTATTTTACTCTTATTTTTAAACCATTATTATATTTACCTCGAGAGAAAAATAGTACAGTACTTCAAACACAAGTGGTGAAGATCATGACACCTTTCTGCCATTCTGGACCAGCAAAAAGAAATTATATACTGTAGTGTATTTTGATAACAAATACACAGGAAACACTACTAACCTGCACCACCACTGGCTGTTGATGTACCACCACTGGGGGAGGTGCCTGTTCCTTGATCACCACCTGCACTGTTCCCCCCTGTTGGTGACAAGGCATACGTGGTCATTGTAAGGGTATGTAGGGTATAGTGTGTATGATAGAGTAAGCTAGACATAAAGGGCTTTGATACAATCCCCCACCAATCAATAAGTTCTGATAAACAGGGTGATTTAAATTTGTTAGTTCATTGGTAGGGTTCTTTCCTCATATCTACAAGATAATGAATGGGTAGGAATACTGTAGTACTAATAACTCTTCACGAACAGCAGTAGGATATTGGCCTAACACAATATTTCTTTTCATTTTTTATATCGTCAGCCTCTTACAAACTCTTCATTCACAAATAGCAAGCCATTACTGTATTGCGATTGTTGGAAAGTACAGTCATACAACGAGTGAAAGTCCATTGCCTTACCCCTTGCTGAGGAGGGTATGGTGGTTGTGTGTAGACTGGAGGAGGGTATTGTCCTGGTGGGTACTGTCCGTAACCTGTCAGAGAAAGTATAGTCATCAGTAATACGTTTTAGTTCTGTGCAAAATTTTATGCACCACGAATGTTCTTGAATATGGCCCGTTTGTTAGTCCACTCCATTCAGTATAAAGTAGACTGGAGAGGATTGCGACAGTGAGGGCAGGATCCACAAAACGTGCTGGTGTAACGCAGAGACATTCATTTCCCTGTGGACTTTATTAAACCAATATCTACAAAGGCCATTTACGCCTCATAGATCGACGTCTCGCGCAAGGATCATACACTGTCTCAATGCCAACATACTTACCATGTTGACTTAAACTGTCTATGAACCTGCTTGTCCCACGGTCTCGGGCGTAATGGAAGGCGTAGAGTCGTTACAAACGCTCCAGAAGCGGTGGTGTGTAAATTAATGAAGCACGACATAAAGCTATATAATTCCGTAAATATTTGTTGCTCAAAGAATCAATCCACGTCACTACTTTACTTCCTCTACTGCCCATAACACCAACCAACCTGACATGGTGAGTGAAGTGTAGGAGCCCGGGTGGTAAGTGTTGTTTCTCGTAGCTGTAATGGATTGAGAGTGAGGCTGAGGTGAGATGAGGGGAGTCAGGTGGTGGTGGGCTAGAAGTGAGTCAGGGGGAGTCGTAGTAATATGCACATGTGTAAACGTAATCTACATGTATTGTGTTGGCGTTGTTCCTTTATCAGACCTGACAATGTTCATAATTCCTTGGTCAGCCCACTACAATGTTATCTATCATGACATTGTGTTATGTACGTCATCATCACCAATCATTGTGATAGGTAGGGTCACCGTTGCATTCAATTCAATTAGCGCTCAAGTTTCCTCAAGTAAAATTTACCCTTTCAATTCTTCAACTCCCCGTAGGTGGGTATATTGCCTATACGGGTTTTGAACCCCTTCGGCCCCAGCCACATTCTTTCAGTTTTTCAACTGTCCATCTTTTGTTTCTATTTCCTTCCTGCTTGCTGTCTCACCTCTCTATCACCTTCTTCTGGCGCTATATGACCTCGCTTTGCGCGCCTAATATCAATCAATCGTTAATTAATTCTTCAACTGTCCTTATTCTGTATCTTATTCTCCCTTTTGCTACTGTAGGCCTACTGTGCTAAAGAAAAAGATAGAACTGAAGGAAATTATTAATAATATTACATAGTTATAATTATATGGCACTATATACACAACATTTCACGTCTATTGGTCTGATTTTCGGTATGGTGTTCATAATAATAGGGTTATTCTCTAATTGTAGAGGTTAATAGGTAGCCTACACTGTACCAGCCACATCAAAGTGCCAATGATCTCATCGACCACACCCACAGCATGATAACAATTAATACAATGCTTGGGTATACACAATTGGTTGGTTTGGGTGGGCGGCACCGAGATATATATGCTAGTGTATGGGAGCAGTACTCAGATCTCACGACGCAGATAAAACGAAGTGAAAGACATACTATGTAGTTATAAGAGAGAGTTCTGGGGTGATGTATAGCTGAACATTACACCAACCTATAAGAGAATATTATAGACTACTACTACCTCACACAATGCGACACGTTTGCTGGCAATTGTCGATCCCTCCTTTCTTTCCTTTTACTTTATGATTCCTGTCC
Organism: Petrolisthes cinctipes; assembly: GCA_033782935.1. Taxonomy (NCBI): domain Eukaryota; kingdom Metazoa; phylum Arthropoda; class Malacostraca; order Decapoda; family Porcellanidae; genus Petrolisthes; species Petrolisthes cinctipes. The sequence goes on from JAWQEG010007661.1 coordinate 25,074, forward strand.
CCTTTCTCTGTCTATAAGAGTATTTCAGGCTGGCCTAAAACAACTAATCTTCTCTCCCATTTACAGTCACAATTAATATGTCAACTACGTACTATAACACAAATTTCTGTTCCCTACTGTGCATATACGTAATAATTAAGCCATACACACACACACACACACACACATTTGTACCGCAACAAATGTACACTCTTAAAAATAATCACCTTAAGATATTGAGGCCGGTATTATGAATAATTATAGATGCTGTTATACCCAGAACATTTCTAGCACACACTCACATTCAACATTTATTCTAATTAGAGAGTTACGCATTAGATTTGTACGAGTTGTTTTGGGTCGTGGAAGGGGGGGGGGGGGGGATATAAGAGAAATTTAAGCGTAGACTTCTTGCCTCACATCCCAAAAATAAAATAAGTGTTCCGCTTAACTGCTTCTTCGAGAAAAAATTCGCATCGTCGCTTAATCCCTATTATTTTACAGTGCGAATTTAGCGACGATATCCTTTTTCCTTCAAGAACAAGTTGAATAATACGATCCAGTAAGCACTACGTCCTTCTCATTTGCCTTTGTAATAATCACCTTCCAATACAATACAGCAATAATATTAAACGATCCTGTGGGTGTAGAAAGATGGCGTCTAAGTAAAGTGATCCCTAACTTCATGACGGACATTTTGGGACACTCTGGGAAGACAGTAAATTTTTAAGCAGCTTCGCCAGGTGCAGGAAATTTTCTCAGATTTAGGAAATTTTGAAGTTTACACAAGGAAATTATATAAAGATTGTTCAAGGGTAATACAGGGAAATTTCTACCAGGCGAAATACCAAAAGTACCGTCAATGTTCAGGAGTAAATAGGGGATTATTGAGGTAAAAAGGGAAAAAAATCTGATATCATTGAAGTTGGGGAAATTTCGTCAAACAGACCTTATTAAGAACAACAAGGAATCTATGAGGCACAAAAAGGGAAATTAATGGTAAATATACACCAACTATCTTCAAGAGTAATAAGCAGCAGGGAATTATTGAGGTAAAAAGGGAAATTCTGCTGCTGATGTTGAAGTTGAGGTAAAAAAAGGGAAAGACTTGGCAACACTGAGAGCAGCATCACCCCTTCAAGCAGACCTGGCAACACTGAGACCCAATTGTAAACAAACAACATGGCGACCGTCAAGGAGAGTCACCTCGAGGAAAATCACTCAAATAAACCCAAAATAATGTTCAAGAAGGTGAAAAAGAAAAGCCTGTGTCGTAGAAGAGAGTCAGATGATGAAGAGGATGAGTCTTCTATTGGAGATGAATCACTATTGTTAGTATTTATTATTATTTATGGTGAATTATATAAACGTTACTTGATTAACTGCCTTCATTTATTTATTTATCCAATCTTTTTATTTTAATTGGAATATATTAACTTTATTTATTTGCCTTTATTTGGTAAATATCTACTCTATTACTGGTTGGGTAAAAGTACAGAAGTACTGCGTTCACTATATTGTATATTTTAGTATCATTACTCACTATTTTGTACCATTCTAATAAGACAACTTTTCATCTATGGTGTTTCTCTCGGAGATATGCAATTCTTAACTTCTTGGGTTGCCTATATTGTGTTTTCCATTTCTGTGGCTCAACTATTCCTCTAGACTCCCCCTAGTTAGTTAGCCTCGGTTAGATCCTGGTAGATTGCCTTGGTTAGGTCCCGGTCGTTTGTTCCATTCCAGGTAAAGTCAGTCTCGCTGGGGGAGGGGGTGATCAAACACGGAAATGCCATAAATAAACAATATCTCAGATGGTACAAAATAGTAGGTAATGATAGTAGAAATATTGTACTGAAGTGCAGCAATATAGTAAATTGTACTAATGCTTAGACAAGGGATATATCTCCCAATGTTGATGAACAGCCTCGACACATTGTACAAAATTATTAATGTTACAGGGCAAGGCTGGAGGAGAGCAAGGAACTGCGCAAGTACCGACGACGACAAGCAGGTGTGAGTGCCGAGGTGTTGCTGCAGGGGGAGAAAGTCGACAAGAAAGAAGGACCAACAGTAAGATGATAAATTCTTGTATTGTCTCCCATTTATTGATTTTGAGTGTTGTTACATTACACTTGTTGTATATATTGTTCTGACTGTTGCCAAATACTCTTTTTTTCATTAAGTACAGTAATGGATACAGTAATATTTAAAATGTATTGCTTAACAGTATTGGGATGTTGTTATGCCTTAGATTACTGTGCATTGTGTTTCAGCTATAGCTCTTGGATTGAAGCTGCTGAAATATAGCAAAAAGTTAAAACAACTCTACTCCTTTGTGTTTTTGTAACATCTGACCAAACAGGTGTATACAGCATTACCTTTGTTTTGCAGGATGACCCTTTTAAGACTAAGAGTGGTGGGATGGTTGACATGACCCAGGTGAAAAATGTAAGGAAGACTTCTGATGATGCTTATGACACTGGCATTGGTACTGCATTCTCTGCTGAAACCAACAGGCGAGATGAAGATGCAGAAATGTGAGTAGAGGAATGAGCAACATATTATTCAGCCTGCCACCTAATGTATATTTGCTTATGAAATCAAAGATAATTTCATGTGAGATACAAGACTTAGGGTGGCAGGGGGCAGACTGGGACACAGCTACCCTGGTAACTCATAATAGTAGGGCCTGATATGTTCTGTAATTAATTAGTTACATACTGTACTGTATTTGCTGACTTTCCGACTTGATGGTACTGATACCGACAATTTTTTTTTTTATACATATACCGGTATTTCAGAATGATTTTTGAAAGAAAATTTCTTTGCCTTTCCAAATTACATTCTAATTTGACAAATCATAAACCTACTTGTTTCCTTTACATTTAACTGAATCCCTTAGAAATATATATATGCATAAATTTCTCCTCTTTTGGGTCTCTTACTCACTAAGGATTGCATTATCATAATACTAAAACAGTAACAATGTAGAAACTGTGCTGAAAACCCTTGTCCATAAACAGGCAGAAATACATAGAGGAAAACCTGGCCAAACGGAAGGGAGTTGAGGCAGACAACCAGGCGGATGAGACACCTCGGCACCAGACACTAGAGGAGGTGGCTCTGCATGCTGTCCCTGCCATCCTCCGGGAGAGTACCTCCAAGCGCTCCGAGGAGATGTTGAGCAATCAGGTGAGCAAGTGTTGGCCTGGTGCAAAGATGTGAGAATTGAGTCACACAACAACACATAACTTAGCGACCTGTTTTCTCTGTCCTCTGTGTTATTCATTTGTTATTAAAATCTTGGAAGCAAGGAGTAAGTAGGTATAAATCCTCTCCCTAAATATCCAATAAATTGTCATAGTCAATTTGTTACATCTCCCTGGTAACTTGAACTCATTTTAAGTATATGTGGTTTAACTCTATTCCCAATTTATCTGTTTTACAAGTTGTAAATTTAACCTTGCTAAATTTTGTAGATGCTGAATGGAATCCCTGAGGTTGACCTTGGGCTGGAAGCAAAGATCCGCAACATAGAAGCTACAGAGGATGCCAAGCAGAAATTACTACGAGAGAGTATGATGAAGAAGGAGCGCCCCTCAGACTTTGTACCGAAGAACATGGCTGTTAATTTTGTCCAACATAATAGATGTGAGTGTCTAGAAAATTAAACTCTTTGTATTTGTATATTTACCCTCTTATTGGAACTCATTAATTTTTCCTTTTCACATCTAAGAATATTTATTGAGACAATGTTACATCGGTCTCATACTCTTGCTTTACTTGTCCACATAAGAAATGGTTGACATTTCCTCTTTTTTTATGTCCTAATAACATTATGTTTGAAAGATAAAACTATTACAGCTTCAGTTTCCTAAGGTGAAAATATATGGATATCAGTTTGGCTCAAGTAGTTTACCTCCCAATTCAGTGATATGTTTAGTTAAATATTGTTGTTGATTGATTAGTATTTAAGGATAAATTATAACGGATAGCATTTTTATTTGAAATCTAACCAACCTGTTATTGTGTTTCTCCCCACAGTTAACCTGGAGGATAGTGGGCCCTCGAAGCGGAAGGAGAAGCGAGTACAGGAAATAGTTGAACCAGTTGTAGGAGGTGGGGTCAAGATTTCCACCATTGCTCCCAAAAGACCTCCAGGGGAGAAGGCAACTGATGATTTCCATTATGAAAAGTTCAAGAAGCAATTTAGAAGACATTAACTCCCTGGGATAGAAAACTGGAAGTCATAGTTAGGGTAGGTTAGAACATTATTAGTACTATTCAGTACAGTAGTTAGTGGTCGTACTAACTCTGAAACACTGGCTTGTAAATTCTGTATACTGTAGTACTTCTCTGACTAACATCAGCTCAGTGTTGTTGTGGGAGGAAAGCACTACAGATGTAGAAAGGTCAAGAATAAGTTTAATTAACCCATGAACAACAGCTATTGTCTTATGCAGTACTGTATATTAATACTGCCAGAAATATTGTTATTGGAAAACCTCTGTCATCCATGTTTTAAAGGTGTGATGGCTTTATCAAGGATGTACACTTTTGTACTGTTCTGTGATTGAAGTACTGAAGTAATAACAGTATAAGAGATACCCCTTGTAGGAATTGAACCCATGTTCAGCAAATGATATGGAAGGTTACTACCCACTATGCCATGCCACCAGTTCAGAGTCAACCTGGATTTTACCAGAACTCATGAAATAAATTTACAAATGTTCAGAATTTAATCTTGAACAGGAAACTTGGTTGAATATCAGTAAACAATAGTTATTAATGTTAGAATTGTGAATTGGGTGCTTTACCTTACGGCACTTGAAAAAGCAAGATGATACACCATCTCTATAGTAGACACAAAGTTTGCCCGTTTCCTCAAGGGACGAATGGTATATTTCAGAATGGTTAAAGAAAAGAACACCGAGCTTGAGGTAATACGCTGTTATTATAAGTAGTTTTAAGATAACTCCTTTTATACAAACATAATAAAATACATTAATCATATTCAGGTGTTTTTTCCCCAACCTAGTACACTGGCAGGCAATATTTAATCGCACTGGTTTGGTATACCCAAAGCATTATCTTACAAAACTAAAAGACGAGGTTTTGTATCTTTTTTTCTGACTGGAATTACAATATATGCATTACAAAATTTGCAGCAAATCTTTGAACAACCCAGTGTTGCATGTAAAAGATTACTCTGTACAGTAACCAACCATATTGAAAATCTAAAATGCAATTTTGATTACTGAAAAAAGTAATTTTTGTGTGTTAGTATATCTGAACATCATATCATCTTGTTACAGTTTAGTTGCTTCCCCTTCCAACTGTGGTAGTGAGTGTTGTCAGTCTTTTTCCCCAAAAAGTGGCAGAATTCCCAATGAATTGGTCCATGCTCGCAGTCACTTCCCCCCATTTAAACCTACAAAATCTCTGCTTCCCCCCCACAACTGCACATTACCACTATCTATGTATCAACTTGTAGCTTTATCCATGTGAAGTAGATTGTCCCAAATATGTCCATGCTCAATGTCACCACTTTGGTGATACCTTCCTACATATGATACAGTAGTATTCAGACTGAGAACAGCATGATTAATTTTTCTTCCCTGGTTAAATTTATACATGATGTTTGTGTCTTTCATACCACATAGGGTTTTCTTCCATGTTTACTCATATTAATTTCCCAACTGTCATACTACACACATTCACATCAAAGCCATTTCATTGATTCTTAATGCATTATGCCTCATGCAGTAAATGATCTTTTGTTGGTTCAAATATTTTGGTTTAATTTCGACTTTTCAATGTGTTACAAGGAGAAAAGTTGCAGGTACTGTATATCATAGTAGAGGATTTCTAGAACTGTGTTATGGATACATGGTAACTCCTAACAAGATGCTACAACTCTGTCCCCCACTAATTATACACACGCATATTTTCAGTCCACCACACCTATTTCTTATGCTACCACAGCTCGCCAAAGGAAGGAGGAGGAAATGAGGACAGAACGAGGGTGGCAACTCTCTTTCTCTCTCTCCTTATATATATCAAATTATCTATCTATCTATCTATCAAGCACACAAATCCTACACATTTAAAACATACAAGCTCACTCATACACACATGGATTCGTGCAAATACTGACTTTCACACACACACACACACACGGACTTGTGCACATACTGACTTTCACACACACACACACACACGGACTTGTGCACATACTGACTTACACACACACACACACACACACACACACACACACACACACACACACACACACACACACACACACTTGGCCCCGTGAACTTGAACGTGCCACCATCTGGGTCTGTGTGTCCCTTTCTAGACACAAATTAAGCTGACCCACATGAACAAAGATGTCTGTCTTCCTTTGAGGTTTGGACAAGTCTTTATTTAACCCTTAAGTCGTGGCACTGACGCCTTAGTTGGATATCGTGATCTGATTTACACATGACTGTTTTAACTTACCCAAAAGACATTGTTAATATCACATAATTATCATAGTTTACACTAGGTTGCACTTGGCTATTCGACTAACAAAACACTGTTAATTAATTAATGACACATATTTATTCTAGTTTACACTGATTTGCACTATGTTGACTTAGCTAGCAAAACACTGTCAATGAAGCATCTAATTTACACTGGTTTGCACTTGGCTATTTGACTTTCCATTTAAACACTTTTAATCGTCCCCGTGGTGTGGGGTTGAGTGGGTGGGGTGGGGTGTTATTGCCTGCTCGGATGTGGGCTTTAGCGTTTTGTTGTTGACGCCCCTTCTGACCCGAGCCTCTCCCTTTCATCTATTCAACTGTCCCTCGTTTCTTTATTATTTCTTTGTGAGTGTGCTTGATGTCCCTCCTCTCTGTCTTCATCTCCTCTGTGTCTACAAGGTCTTTCTGGCCCAGCACGTTCTTATTTTCTCGCTACTTTACATCAGCAAAAAAGAAAAAAAAGTTATTCTCGAGTTTTCTTGGGTCGAATTGGGAAGAGCTGATGTTGTTGTAGATGACGTAGGGTGCATGGGGTGATACGGATCGAATACTTGAAGAAATATTATGGTGTGTGATATGAGCCATTACCTCGTGTGTCAGCGGTGTAGTCCATCTGGGTATAAACACATGCAAGCACGTGTTGTTGTAGGGCAGGCAGGGACAGACACTATAGACCACCACAGACTCGTTAAGGGGGGAAGTTTGGTGTTGGTAAATCTGGAGCAACTGTCTGAATCCTCCAAACTATTCCAAGCATCAGAACACCATTATAATTGCTCTTCTGGTCCTGCTGTTTCCTAGCATACTTTGGAGGAATCAAGGCACTCCAATATACTAAAAAAGTATTACAACCTGAACTAATGAACAGTCGCGGTCAGTAGTTCGTACATACATATCTACTCGTAGTACCGTTTATGCATAGTATGATATTATTTTAAGGGGATTACTAGACCATTACCTCGGTATACAATTAGGAGACCTGTTTTGTTGCACTATTTAGAGGGTTACGTCGACTCTAAAATACTCACAGCAAACTCGTATTGTCTCATTCATTCGGGTTTTATATAACAAGTATTAACCTATCCGAGTTATAATAGGGTTGTTCACGTACAGTCACTGCAATCAAATAACCACCGACACCTTCCTTACATAGTAGTGAATAAATATCTTGGTAATAAAGAAGAACAACCGTGTATGATTTTGCAGCACCTCATAATTATAATTGAGGGGGTTGAGTTGACGTATATAAGGTGTTGCTGTATGATTATATTTTGATATGATAACTGATTTGTTTGCACGATAGAAGGAAAGTGTCGGTGGTTATTTGACTGTGGCTGTACAAGAGACTAACACGTGACCAATAAGACGCGTAAAGTACCGGTACTATATAATTCAGAGAGAGAGAGAGAGAGGAAGAGAGAGAGAGAGAGAGAGAGAGAGAGAGAGAGAGAGAGAGAGAGAGAGAGAGAGAGAGAGAGAAAGCAGGTGAAGGGGGTGATGGAAAGAGACAGAGTACATGATGAGAGAGAGAAAGAGACAGAGTACATGAGGAGAGAGAGAGAGAGAGAGAGAGAGAGA
>JAWQEG010007662.1:2500-54516 GCA_033782935.1 Petrolisthes cinctipes
TAGGTTAGGTTAGATTAGGTCAGGTTCGGTTTGATTGTAGGTTAGGTTTAGGTTAGATTGTAGGTGAATTAGTTTAAGTTAGGTTAGGTCAGGTTCGGTTAAGTTGTAGGTGAATTAGGTTAGGTTAGGTTAGGTCAGGTTAGGTTAGGTTAGGTTTGATTGTAGGTGAATTAGAAGAAGGTTAGGTTAGGTTAGATTAGGTCAGGTTAGGTTAGGTTGTAAGTGAATTAGAAGTTTAAGTTAGGTTAGGTTAGGTTAGATTAGGTTTAAGTTAGGTTGTAGGTGAATTAGGTTGTATGTGAATTAGGTTAGGTCAGGTTAGGTAAGGTCAGGTCAGGTTAGGTTAGGTTAGGTTGTAGGTGAATTAGAAGGCTACTACTTCCTCCAAACTATACCAGAAAAAAACACACACACACACCTTCAATGGTACTAATAAGGATGTGTTGTTTCGTAGTATAGTTTGGAGAGAAGCAACACACCTTAAAAAAAAAAAAAAAAAAAAAAAAAAAAAATAATAATAATCTCACTTTGAATTAAAAATGGAATACATATTTATTTATATATATATATATATATATATATATATATATATATATATATATATATATATATATATATAGTATATATATATATATATATATATATATATATATTTTTACGAGTATTGTGTGTGTATATATTATTATTATTATTATTATTATTATTATTATTACTATTATTATTTTTATTTTTATTATTATTATTATTTTTCAGGTATTACCATCCAGATGATAAAGTGTTGCAGATTACCAAAGTGAAATATGAAGATGCGGGTTGTTAATAGGTAAGTAGAATTGAATGGAATTGAATGATAAATAAATGAATAAATGATATAAATAAATGAATGAGTTTTTTTATAGATGGAGTGGAATTGAAAGATAAATGAATGAATGAATGAATTAGATGAATAATGAATGAGTTTTATAGATGAAGGAGTGGAATTGAAAGATAAATAAATGAATACGTTTTAAGATGAAGGAGTGGAATTGAAAGATAAGTGAATAAGTTTTAAGAAGTTTTTTTTGTGGTGCTTCATCCCTCTTCTTCTTTTCATCCTCTACTTCATCGTATGTTTCCCTCTGAGTGAATTTTGTGTTAACTATTATGTATGTATGTACCATCTAGAGCCTCAGTAACTTCTTTCTTATTATCTTACAACCTTCATTTTATCATCCATCATCACATTCTTCAGTTCACTAATATCCTTTTCAACTCTATTCAGACCATTATATCACATGACCAGTTAATTAACTTTGATATTATTAGACTTAAAGTTGATACCATGGAGTGTGAACAGATTTCCAATGTGTCCAACGAGTACAGTACAAGTTTCAGGGTAAATATAAACAGATTAGTAAACACATGAACTATTCCTCAGGTGTAAATATTTTGTTGACGGAAACTATCGAAAACTATCGGGGATTTAATTTTCCTGTGACAGGGAGAAAAAAGTAATTGAAAGTCTATAGTGAATAATATTGTATGGAATATATTATTATGGCATATTATTATGATTTAAGTAGTGTTAAGGCCGTATATACACAGGGTCGCTCTTTTCCTGCGACACCATTTTGGACGACATGTGGCAGGAAACAATAAATAAAGGTGCTTGAAGTAAATAATTAAAAGATGCAGCTTATAACACACGACAAATTCTCTATAAATACAACAACGATGACTGACAACACCACACTCTGTTACAAAAGCCAAATCACAAACCCAGAAATGTAAACAAACCCTGAAATGTAAACAAACCCTGAAGTGTAAACAAACCCTGAAATGTAAACAAACCCTGAAATGTAAACAAACCCTGAAATGTAAACAAACCCTGAAGTGTAAACAAACCCTGAAATGTAAACAAACCCTGAAATGTAAACAAACCCTGAAATGTAAACAAACCCCTGAATGTAAACAAACCCTGAAATGTAAACAAACCCTGAAATGTAAACAAACCCTGAAATGTAAACAAACCTAGAAATGTAAACAAACCCAGAAATGTAAACAAACCCCTGAATGTAAACAAACCCTGAAATGTAAACAAACCCTGAAATGTAAACAAACCCTGAAGTGTAAACAAACCCTGAAGTGTAAACAAACCCTGAAATGTAAACAAACCTAGAAATGTAAACAAACCTAGAAATGTAAACAAACCCAGAAATGTAAACAAACCCAGAAATGTAAACAAACCCTGAAATGTAAACAAACCCTGAAATGTAAACAAACCCTGAAATGTAAACAAACCCTGAAATGTAAACAAACCCTGAAATGTAAACAAACCCTGAAGTGTAAACAAACCCTGAAATGTAAACAAACCTAGAAATGTAAACAAACCCTGAAATGTAAACAAACCCTGAAATGTAAACAAATCCAGAAATGTAAACAAACCCTGAAATGTAAACAAACCCAGAAATGTAAACAAACCCTGAAATGTAAACAAACCCAGAAATGTAAACAAACCCTGAAATGTAAACAAACCCTGAAATGTAAACAAACCCAGAAATCAAATTAATATTCCATGCTCATATTTAACAATTAAACTCGGTGTATATAATATAATAAGATCTAGGAATACAATTTCTATATTCAAATAATGATACCTAACACTACTTAAATCATAATAATATGCCATAATAATATATTCCATACAATATTATTCACTATAGACTTTCAACGACATATACTTTTAGGTTTAATAATGTTAGGTTAGGTTAGGTTGAGAAAATGGGTAGGGATGGAAAAGAATGGCATGAGAAGGTGTAAGGAAGAGTGACTAATTAAAAAAATGGACTAAGTTTTGTAGTGGAAGTATAAGAGAGGTTGGTCAGAAGAGGTTTAATAATGTTAGGTTAGGTTAGGTTGAAAAAATGGGTAGGGATGGAAAAGAATGGCATGAGAAGGTGTAAGAAAGAGTGACTAATTAAAAAAATGGACTAAGTTTTGTAGTAGAAGTATAAGAGAGGTTGGTCAGAAGAGGTTTAATAATGTTAGGTTAGGTTAGGTTGAAAAAATGGGTAGGGATGGAAAAGAATGGCGTGAGAAGGTGTAAGGAACAGTGACTAATTAAAAAAATGGACTAAGTTTTGTAGTAGAAGTATAATAAGAGACATATGGAAATCCCCTACGACAGTTTTCGATAGTTTCCGTCGTCAGAAAAAATCTCCCGTTTCTCGCCACATGTCCAAAATCGTGTCGCAGGAAAAAGTGCCCGTGTGATAGCCGCGTTTTAAATTTTATAAAGCGGTAAATGTTGTGTTGGTAAATCTGGAGCAACTGAATCCTCCAAACTATTCCAAGCAACAGAACAAACACCATTAGTTTTTTTTACTCTTCTGGTCCTGTTGTTTCCTGGCATACGTTACGTTAGACTTTAGAGGAATCAAGGCACTCCAATGTAACAAAAATGAATTACCACCTTAATTAACACACCACCTTCTCCCCCCCTCCCTCCTCCCCCATTACCACCTTAATTAATACCCCCCTCCTCCCCCTCCCTCCCCCCCATTACTACCTTAATTAACACACCACCTTCTCCCCCCCTCCCTCCTCCCCCATTACCACCTTAATTAACACCCCCCTCCTCCCCCTCCCTCCCCCCCATTACCAACTTAATTAACACCCCCCTCCCTCCCCCCCATTACCAACTTAATTAATACCCCCCTCCTCCCCCTCCCTCCTCCCCCATTACCACCTTAATTAACACACCACCTTCTCACCCCCTCCCTCCTCCCCCATTACCACCTTAATTAACACACCACCTTCTCCTCCCCCTCCCTCCCCCCATTACCAACTTAATTAACACACCACCTTCTCCCCCCCTCCCTCCTCCCCCATTACCACCTTAATTAATACCCCCCTCCTCCCCCCTCCCTCCCCCCATTACCAACTTAATTAACACACCACCTTTCCCCCCCTCCCTCCTCCCCCATTACCACCTTAATTAATACCCCCCTCCTCCCCCTCCCTCCCCCCCATTACCACCTTAATTAACACCCCCCTCCTCCCCCTCCCTCCCCCCCATTACCAACTTAATTAACACCCCCCTTCTCCCCCCCCCCTACCCCCCGACAGATGTAAGGTGTTTATCCCACTACTGAAGGAGGAGGTGCTGAGTCCGGGGGGCTTCCTGTTGGTCCAGTCCCCACAGCGAAGGAAACCCTCCTCCTCCTCCAGCGACGCCTCCACCAGACCCATGTTACTGTCGGTGCCGTCACGGGTTCAGGCCGAGGTTGGACAGCGATGTGTATTGGAATGTCTCACCGATCATGTTAATAACCCCATACTACAGTGGTCAAGAATAGGTGTGTGTTGTTGTTAATTTGACCTGAACTGACCTCATGTCCTAACTTGATCTAATGTAACCTAACCTAACCTGACCTAATATAATGTAATCTGAACTAACCTGACCTTACCCCATACTACAGTGGTCAAGAATAGGTGTGTGTGTTGTTGTTGTTGTTGATGTTTTAGGATTGTTAATATGACCTGATGTGACCTAACCTGATCTAACATAACCTAACCTAACCTGAACTAACCTCATGTAATCTGATCTAACGTAACCTAACCTCATACTACAGTGGTCAAGAATAGGTGTGTGTTGTTGTTAATTTGACCTGAACTGACCTCATGTCCTAACTTGATCTAATGTAACCTAACCTAACCTGAACTGACCTAATGTAACTTAACCTAACCTTACCCCATACTACAGTGGTCAAGAATAGGTGTGTGTGTTGTTGTTGTTGTTGTTGTTGATGTTTTGGTATTGTTAACTTGACCTGATGTGACCTAACCTGACCTAACATAATGTAATCTGATCTAACGTAACCTAACCTGACCTAGCATAACGTATTCTAATCTAATGTAGCCTAACCTGATCTAACCTAACCTAACCTAACCTAACCTAACCTGAACTGACCTGATGTAACCTAACCTGACTTAACGTAACCTCATACTACAGTGGTCAAGAATAGGTGTGTTGTTGTTTATGTTTTGGTATTGTTAATTTGACCTGAACTGACCTAACATAACCTGAATTGACTTAACGTAATCTAACCTAGCCTGACCTAATATAATGTAATCTGAACTAACCTGACCTTATCCCATACTACAGTGGTCAAGAATAGGTGTGTGTGTGTGTGTGTTGTGTTGTTGATGTTTTGACCTGAACTGACCTGATGTAACCCAACTTGACCTACCATAACTTAATCTGATCTAACTTAACCTAACCTAGCCTGAACTAACCTGACCTTACCCCATACTACAGTGGTCAAGAATAGGTGTGTGTGTGTTCATGTTTTAGACTTATTAACTTGACCTGAACTGACCTGACCTAACCTAACCTAACCTACAACAGTCCAGGATATAAATGAGTTATGATAATTTAGTACAGTAATATTCATGACCCAAAAAAATAATAATAATAATCATAATAATAATAATAATAATAATAATAAGCATAATAATAATAATAAGCATAATAATAACCTATAATAATAATAAGCATAATAATAATAATAATAATAATAATAATAATAACCTATAATAATAACAATAATAAAAATAAATATCCAGGTATTGTTGTTGTTGTTGTTTGTGTTGTTGTTTGGATTCATCTGACCCATATACCAACAGTAAAAAAAAAAAAAATAATAAAAAAAAAAATAAAAAAAAAAAAGACGAGAAATTAGGGCCACAACTTTACTCTTCCCTTTCCTTCAGATGAGAGGCCCATTCGTTCCGAGGGAGTGATTCGCGAAGGGCAGGCCTCCCTCGTATTCCTGGAGGTGCGGGAGGAGGACGCCGGAGTTTACAATTGCTCCGTTTTAAATAGCCCATACACACAACCAATCACACAGGTGGGAATTGTTTTATATAGGACACACACACACACACACACACACACACACATAATTAACAACCATACATAATTATTTTACTGTAATATATTTTTGCACATGCTCACAGATAATTAACAAACATACATAATTATTTTACGATAATATATTTTTGCACACACACACACACACACACACACACACAGATGATTAACAACCATGTTTAATTATTTCACTAATATATTTTTGCACCATACATAATTATTTTACTCTAATATATTTTTGCACACACACACAAACACACATATACATAATTAACAACCTTTCATTATTTTATTATTATATTATACTGTATTTATTTTTCACCATACATAATTGTTTCACTGTAATATATTTTTGCACACACACACACACACACACACACACAGATAATAATTAACAACCATACATAATTATATCACTGTTATTTATTTTTGCACCATACTTAATTATTTTACTGTAATTTATTTTTGCACACACACAGATAAATAATTAACAACCACACATAACAATTTCACAGTAATATATTTTTGCACATGCTTACAGATAATTAAGAACCATACATAATTATTTCTGAACACACACACACACACACACACACATAATTAACAACCTCTCATTATTTTATTATTATACTGTATTTATTTTTCACCATACGTAATTATTTCACTGTAATATATTTTTGCACACACACAGATAATTAACAACCACACATAATTATTTCACTGTAATATACCTGTTCACAGATAATTTTTATACTGCATTTATTTTCACACATACACACACACACACACACATACACACACACACACACACACACACACACACATACATAATTATCAACCATATATAATTATTTTACTGTAATATATTTTCACACCTGCTCACAGATAATTAACAACCACACATAATTATTTTACTGTAATATATTTTTGCACACACACACACACACACACACACACATAATTAACAACCACACATAATTATTTTACTGTAATATATTTTCACACCTGTTCACAGATAATTGTCCTGGAATTAATGATGGCACCGACCGTCAACCTGTCAATGATAATCCGTAACGTGACCACGGACCTCTTTGAGCTCATGGTGAACGGTGGATCGGTCCGCATCAACTGTAAGAGCCAGGGTAACTCTGTGCCGGTCATCACGTGGTATAAGGACGGTCAGCGCCTCGTGGAGACCTCCAGACAACGCATCTTTCACACCCACTCATGGAAGTGTGCCGAGTCCGAACTGGCCATTATCAATTTAATGGCCAAAGATATTGTGAGTGTTGTACTGTATGGTGTGGTGGTTTGGATAGGTGTGTGTGTGTGTGTTTGGAAAGGAGTGTGTGTGTGTGTTGTTTTGAGAGACTTGATATTGTGTGTGTGTGTGTGTTGTTTTGGTATTGTGTGTGTGTTTGGGAAAGGAGTGTGTGTGTGTGTGTTATTTTGAGAGATTTGATATTGTGTGTGTGTGTTTTGGAAGGAGTGTGTGTGTGTGTGTGTGTGTGTTGTTGGAGAGTTAATATTATGTGAGTGTTTGGAAAGGAGTGTGTGTGTGTGTGTGTGTGTGTGTGTGTGTGTGTTGAGAGATTTTATATTGTGTGTGTTTGTGTGTGTTGAGAGATTTTATATTGTGTGTGTTTGTGTGTGTTGAGAGATTTGATATTGTGTGTGTTTGTGTGTGCTGAGAGATTAGATTTGATATTGTGTGTGTGTTTGGAAGAGAGTGTGTGTGTGTGTGTTTGTGTGTCCATGTATAGTAGTGTTCTTGTTATTGTTATTATTGTTATTGTTGTAATGAATATAATTATGTACAGTTAATCCTCTTTATAACACCAGTGAAAAAAATGAGATTACTGTATTAACTCACACTAATTATATCTTTAGGGCATATACCAACAAAAGATTACATATTAACTCTCACAAATAATTTCTTTAGGGCATATACCAATGAAGAATTACATATTAACTCCCACCAATCATTTCTTTAGGGAGTATACCAATGAAGAATTACATATTAACTCACACCAATCATTTCTTTAGGGAGTATACCAATGCATCAGTGAGAATAGAATTGGAGTGGCATAAATAATTTCTTTAGGGAGTATACCAATGAGGGATTACATATTAACTCTCACCAATCATTTCTTTAGGGAGTATACCAATGAAGAATTACTGTATTAACTCCCACAAATAATTTCTTTAGGGAGTATACCAATGCAGAATTACATATTAACTCTCACTAATAATTTCTTTAGGGAGTATACCAATTTAATTTCTTTAGGGAGTATACCAATGAAGAATTACATATTAACTCTCACTAATAATTTCTTTAGGGAGTATACCAATGAAGAATTACATATTAACTCTCACAAATAATTTCTTTAGGGAGTATACCAATGAAGAATTACATATTAACTCGCACAAATAATTTCTTTAGGGAGTATACCAATGAAGAATTACATATTAACTCGCACAAATAATTTCTTTAGGGTGTATACCAATGCAGAATTACATATTAACTCACACCAATAATTTCTTTAGGGAGTATACCAACGAAAGATTACATATTAACTCCCACAAATAATTTCTTTAGGGCGTATACCAATGAAGAATTACATATTAACTCTCACCAATAATTTCTTTAGGGAGTATACCAATTTAATTTCTTTAGGGAGTATACCAATTAAGAATTACATATTAACTCACAATAATAATTACTATATTAACTCACACCAATCATTTCTTTAGGGAGTGTACCAATGCATCAGTGAGAATAGAATCGGAGTGGCATCAGAAGGGTTCCTGCTCACCATCAACTTTCCGTCTAACATGCCCGATCCGCCCGTCAACATCCGTCTCCAATCCGCCACGGCTTATTCTCTGCGACTGGTGTGGAATCATCCGCCGGGACTTTCCAATTTGACTACTGTTATTGGATATATTTTACACTACAAGAATGTTGGTGGGTGTTGTTGTTGTGTTGTTGTGTTGGGTTGTTGGTTGGTGGGTGTGTTGAGATTTTTTATATTGGTGGGTGTTGTTGTTGTGTTGTGTTGTTGTGTGTTGTGTTGTGTGTGTGTGTGTGTGTTGTTGTGTTATTGGATATATTTTATACTACAAGAATGTTGGTGGGTGTTGTGTTGTTGGGTGTGTTGTTGGGTGTTGTGTTGTTGGGTTGGTGTGTGTGTTGTGGTGTGTTATTGGATATATACCGTACTACATTACAAGAATGTTGGTGGGTGTTGTGTTGTGTTTTTGTTGTGTTGTGTTGTTGTTGGTGGTTGGTGTTGGGTGTTGTGTTGTGTTGTGTTGTGTTGGTGGGTGATTATTGGGTATATTCTACACTTCAAGAATGTTGGTGGGTGTTGTGTTGTGTTGTGTGTTTGTGTTGTTGGGTGTTGTGTTGGTGGGTGTTGTTGTTGTTGTGATTTTGTTGTTGTTGGTGTGTGTGTTGTGTGTGTGTGTGTGTTGAGATTTTTTATATTGTGTGTGTGTGTGTGTTGTTGTTGTTGTTTTGAGAGATTTGATATCATTATCCTTAAGAGTTCAAAATAAAGAATTTATCTACTTCCCAACTAAAGAATTTATCTACAGTATATATTAGCTAAAGAAATTATCTACTTCCTTAACTAAAGAGTTTGTATATTTCCCAACTAAGGAGTTTTCCTATTTTCCACTCAGCATAATTTTTTATATTTGAATTTTGTCTATTTCCACTCAGCATAATATTGTGTAATTGAATTTCATCTATTTCAACTCAGCATAATTTTGTCTATTTGAATTTTGTCTATTTCCACTTAGCATACTTTTGTCTATTTGAATTTCATCTATTTCAACTCAGCATAATTATAATTTTGTCTATATGAATTTCATCTTTTTCCCAACTAACTAAAGATCAAATTAGTCTATTTTCAACACAGCATTGATTTTGCAGCATTATTTAAATTTTGTCTAATATTTTTCCACTGGGTTTAATAATTTTTTTTTTTTTTTTTTTTTTTTTTTTCGTCTCGTTTCCCTTCGCAGCTTCCGTGGAGACCGACGTTAGCACCGTGACCAACACCACCTACATCAAACTGGACGAACTACAACCCTACACCAACTATTCCATCTACCTACGAACCTTTATCATCATTCACAATTTGAGCGACCCTATAATTGGCGAACCATCCGAGTACTACTTCTTCAAGACCAAAGCTTCGTGTAAGTAAAAAAAAAAAAGAGGGGAATAGTTCAGTACACTCTTAAAGGAGGAAGTCTTGTGTGTGTTGGTAAATATTCTCCAAATTAATTATATGCCTTTAAACTAAGCTATTATATCGTAGATTTAATAAGTTTAATAATACCCTCTTTTGTATATTTTAAGTGTAATAAGTTTAATAACACAATGCTATTTATTTGTTTTTTAATTAATATGTGTAAAAATATTACGTTTTGTATATATTTTAAGTTTGATTACACAATACCATATATTTTTAATTAATAAGTGAAATAATACCACGTTTTGTATATTTTAAGTGTAATAAGTTTAATATTTTAAGTTTAACAACACAATACTATATATTTTTGAATTAATAAGTGAAATAATACCACGTTTTATATATATTTTAAGTTTGATTACACAATACTATATATTTTTTAATTAATAAGTTTAATAATACCACGTTTTGTATATATTTTAAGTTTGATTACACAATACTATATATCTTTTAATTAATAAGTGAAATAATAGCACGTTTTGTATATTTTAAATTTAATAAGACAACACTATATATATCTTTTAATTAATAAGTTTAATAATACGACATATATATTTTTTTCTCCACGACACACAGACCCGTCACGGATGCCCGAAGTGAAGTTAGTGCCCCTGTCCCCAACGGAACTACACGTCAGTTGGGAACCCCTCAACTTGTCCGAGGCGAGGGGTCCGGTGAAGGAGCAAGTACTACAGTGGCGGAAAAAGTCCCACTACTACGACCTACAGACGTTGGATGTAAACGTTACGGAGTTTACTATAGAAGGTGAGTGTTATGGGGTATTGTGTTTGTTGTTGTTGTTGTTGTTCGAAACTATACACACACACACACACACACACACACACACACACACACACACACACACACACATCATCGTCGTTATAATTGACTGCTTACACTCTTTTTATTACCTCATTCAAAACTACACACACACACACACACACACACACACACACACACACACACATCATCATAATATACTGCTTACACTCTTTTTATTACCTCATTCAAAACTACACACACACACACACACACACACACACACACACACACACACATATCATCATAATATACTGCTTACACTTTTTTTATTACCTCGTTCGAAACTACACACACACACACACACACACACACACATACAAACACACACACACACACATACAAACACACACACACACACACACACACACATCATCATCATAATTTACTGCTTACACTCTTTTTATTACCTCATTCAAAACTAAACACACACACACACACACACACACACACACACACACACACACACACACACACCACACCATCACCATCACCATCATCACCATTATCATCATCATCATCAATAATAATAATAATAATAATAATAATAATAATAATAATAATATACTACTTACACTTTTTCGTCACCTCATTCAACAGGTCTCCAGCCGAGCAAGAGGTACGAGGTGCGGGTTCTGGTGAGTACCGAGGTCGGGTATCCACCTCACCAGAACCAACTAGAATGGCAACCCATCAAGATGCTCAGGATAGACGAAGAACAAGACGAGAGTAACAAACCGTTCTATGTTCATCTCTGTGTGTTCAGTCAAAGGCCTACTCAGATTAAGGTGTGTTATATTATTGTTATTATTATTATTATTATTATTATTAGTAGTAGTAGTAGTAGTAGTAGTAGTAGTAGTAGTATTAGTATTAGTATTATTATTATTGTTGTTATTATTATTATTATTATTGTTGTTATTATTATTATTATTATTATTATTATTATTGTTATTGTTATTATTATTATTGTTATTATTATTATTATTATTATTATTATTATTGTTATTATTATTATTATTATTATTATTATTATTATTATTATTGTTATTATTATTATTGTTATTGTTGTTATTATTATTGTTATTATTATTATTGTTATTATTACTATTATTTTTATTTTTATAATTATTATTATTATTATTATTATTATTATTATTATTATTATTATACCTCGAACGAAGATATCTTCAGTCAGATTAAGGTGTGTTGTAGATACTCTTTCTTCTTTCTCTTTCTTTCTCACTCTCTCCCTTGCTCAATAACTCTCTTCTTTCTCTTTCTTTCTCACTCTCTTTCTCACTCTCTTCTTTCTCTTTCTCTCTCTATCTCTCTTTCTCACTCTCTCCTTTCTCTTTCTCTCTTTCACACTCACTCTTTCTCACTTTCTCACTCTCTCTCTTTCTCAATCACTCCCTTGCTCCAGTAACTCTCTCTTCTTTCTCTTTCTATCTCTCTTTTTCTCACTCTCTTCTTTCCCTTTCTATCTCTTTCTCACTCTCTTTCCCTTTCTATCTCTTTCTCACTCTCTTCTTTCCCTTTCTATCTCTTTCTCACTCTCTTCTTTCCCTTTCTATCTCTTTCACACTCTTTCCCACTCTCTCTCTATCTCTCTTTCACACTCTATTTCTCACTCTCTCTCTCTCACTAACTAACTCTCTCTTTAATTAACAGGTGGACTGGGATCTAGACAAGGTATGGGTCGATAATGTCCAAAAGTTTATGGTCAGTTATAACCATACAAACAACAACAACCACAACAACAACAACCACAACAACAACAACAACAACCACAATAACAACAACAACAACAACAACAACAACCGATTACAACACGTCGTTACCAAACCATCGAATACAACCTCGCACGTAATTACCGACTTAGGTGAGTATTGTTATGTTATGTTATGTTATGTTATGTTATTGATTAGGTGAGTATTGTTATGTTATGTTATGTTATAGATTAGGTGAGTATTGTTATGTTATGTTATGTTATAGATTAGGTTAGTATTGTTATGTTATGTTATGTTATGTTATAGATTAGGTGTGTATTGTTATGTTATGTTATGTTATAGATTAGGTGAGTATTGTTATGTTATGTTATGTTATAGATTAGGTGAGTATTGTTATGTTATGTTATGTTATGTATGGAGGTGAGTTAATTAAAATAGGGTTGTTAATTAAAATAGGGAGTTAATTAAAATAGTTGAGTTAATTATGGAGCTAGGTGAGTTAATTACAATAGGGAAGTTAATTATGGAGCTAGGTGAGTTAATTATGGAGTTAGGGGAGTTAATTAAAATAAGTGAGTTAATTAATTGTGGAGCTAGGTGAGTTAATTATGGAGTTAAGTGAAATTTAACCATCATCATTTTATCCATCCATCAATCAATCAATCAATAATTAACCATAAATTAACCATTAATTATTTTCATACTGTCATTTCATCACTAACCATTAATCAATCACTAACCGTCACTAATTAACCATAAATTAACCATTGATTATTTTCATCTTGCCAACAGCACCATCAATCAATCACTAACCATTAATTAACCATCAATAATTAACCATAAATTAACCATTGATTAACTCCCGTCATTATTTTTATCTTGTCAACAGCACCATCAATCAATCACTAACCATTAATAATTAACCATAAATTAACCATTGATTATTTTCATCTTGTCAACAGCACCATCAATCAATCACTAACCATTAATAATTAACCATAAATTAAACATAAATTAAACATAAATTAACCATTAATTCTTCTTCTTCATCTGTTGGTGTTTTCCATTTTCATATGGGGTCGCATCTCTTCACTAGTCGTCTCCACTGGTTCCGGTCCCTCACTTGCTCCTCCCTCAGCTGTCCCTCCATGAGATCCCCCTTCAGTCGGTCCTTCCACCGTAGCTTAGGTCTCCCTCGCCTACGTCTGCCTTGCACGTCCATCTCCATCACTCTCACTCCCACGTAGTCTTCCTCTCTCCTCTTCACATGCCCGAACCACTGTAATCTCCTCTCCTGCGCTTTCGCCGACGCCTCCACCACTTTTACTGTACCTCTGATCCAGTCATTTGGTATCCTGTCCACCCTCGTCACCCCACACATCCACCTCAGCATCCTCATTTCTGCGACATCCAGCTTCGTTTCTTGTACCTTTTTCAACGGCCATGTTTCTGCTCCATACAGCAACACTGGCCTCACCACTGTCTTGTACACTTTACCTATCACTCTAGTACTAATTTTCTTGTCACACAGCACTCCTGACATTCTCTTCCAGTTGATCCAAGCTGCTTGGATCCTATGGTCAGTCTCTCTCTCTAGGCCTCTGTCCTTCGCTACGTAGGAGCCGAGATATTTGAAGGCGTCCATTAATTAACCATTAATTATTTTCATCTCGTCAACAGCACCCGACACCTGCTACTCAGTGTCTGTAATGCCGCAGTACAACACAGCGATTCCCGAAGATGGTAGTAGTAGTGGTAGTAGTAGTAGTAGTAGTGGTGTGGGTAGTATTACACACTCCATATGTACACTACCACTACTACCACCACCACAACTACCCAGTCTGGATTTGTCGTCAAGGCTGGGTGTCAAGAAAGTGAAGGTAGGTGTGTGTGTGTGTGTGTTTTATTTTATTATTGTGTGTGTGTGTTTGTTTTATTTATTTTTCTTTAGTGTGTGTGTTTCAGTGTGTGTGTGTGTGTGTATTTAGTATGGTCAATGTTTGTTATAATTAAGTTTTAATACCTTCTCTAATACTGTAGAAAACTTACCTTAATGTTTAATAATAATAAGTTTATCTCTGATGAAGAATATTTATGTATGTGTGTGTGTGTTTCTTTCTGTCTCTGTGTGTGTGAATGTGTTTCTTTCTATGTGTCTGTCTGTGTGTGTCTCTCTCTGTGTGTGTGTGTTTCTTTCTGTCTGTATGTGTGTCTGTTTCTTTCTGTCTGTCTGTGTATGTGTGTATTTCTGTGTGTGTGTGTTTGTGCGTGCGTGTGCGTTTCTTTCTGTCTGTGTGTGTGTCTGTGTGTGTTTCTGTGTGTGTGTTTCTTTCTCTATGTGTGTGTATTTCTTTCTGTCTGTGTGTGTGTGTCTTTCTTTCTCTCTGTGTGTGTGTGCTTCTTCCTCTGTGTGTGTGTGTGTTTCTGTCTGTCTGTGTGTGTGTGTGTGTTTCTTTCTCTGCGTGAATGTGTTTCTTTGTGTGTGTGTGTGTCTCTCTCTATGTATATGTGTCTCAGTACAATATCTCTTCCCACACACACACAGGTCTGGGTATTAAACACCACCAGTATACTAGTCTCCTGGCGACCCAGAAGACGTAAGGTGGTCATAGAATTCTTCACCGTACGTGTGTTGAGTCTCGGAAACCTTAGTGTGTATGGTACCCCTCCCAAAATACCCCCTCCTGCCCCACCACCACCACCACCAACACCACCACCAACAACGGCAGACAACCACAACCACAACTACAACTCCCCCCAACGCACACACGCACACACACACACACACGGCAGTAAAAGTGGTGGGGGTGGTGGTAGGGGTAGGAGAGATCGTCAACAACAACAACAACTGCTACAACGAAAACGAAGACGACGACGACAAAGACGACGAAGACAACAACAACAACAACAACAGGTCCCCCCCACCCCCACCCCCCCCCACACCCCCTGCAGCAGGAGGAGAAGACAGCAACAGAGCCGACGGTACTGACGGTTATTGGCTTCTGAGACGGAACGCTAGGGACGGTAGGAGCGGTATTGATAAAGATGCCGTCCTTCCCGATAATGCACGCGATACACACATACAGGTAAGGTTATTGTTGTTAGCGGTCTCTCTCTCTCTCTCTCTCTCACACACACATACACACACACACACGCTTACTTACTCTATATTCACACACACACACACACTTACACTTATTCTATTATATTCACACACACACACACACACACACATACACACACACATACATACACACACACATACATACATACACACTTACTTACTCTATATTCACACATACACACACACACACACACACTTACTCTATATTCATACACACACACACATACACACACACACTTACTCAATATTCACATACGCACACACACACTTACACACTTAATCTATATTCACACACACACACACTCACACTCATATGGTTCTCACTTTCTCTTTCTCTAGACATATAAAGAACAATAATAATAATGTGCATATTTTCTTTCTCACTTTCTCTAATTATGAAAAAATAATGTGTGTACTTTCTTTCTCACTTTAACTTTCTCTAATCATAAAAAAATCATGAAAGTGTGCAAATTAAGTTTTTCTAACTCTCACTTTCTTTCTCTATTAATAAAAAAATCATGAAAGTGTGCAAATTAAGTTTCTTTCTCACTTTCACTTTCTCTAATCATAAAATATCATGAAAGCGTGCGAATTAAGTTTTTTTCTCACTTTAACTTTCTCTAATCATAAAAAATCATGAAAGTGTGCAAATTAAGTTTCTTTCTCACTTTCTCACTTTCTCTTTCTGTCACGCTGGCTTCTATCACTACATACTTATTCGCTACAGAGAAACGGAGTAATCGGAGGAAACGGAGGCTACAACCCGCCGGAGACATCGTTACCGAGGGACGAACAGGCGGTGCGTTACATCCGCGTCACGCAACTCCAAGCCACCCTGGTCGACCTCAAGCCTCTACACACGTACGAAGTTACCGTTACGGCCTCTACCGTCACACTCACCAGTCACCCGTCAACCTCTAAACGCATTACTACCAAGGAAGGAGGTAACACGTTGATGAAAAAATAACATTAATTTATATATTTATACTTTGCAAAATAACACATGGAAAAAATAACGTTAATTTATATACGGTATATACTTTGCAATATAATGTTAATTTATATATATACTTTGCAAATATAACGTTAATTTATATATATACTTTGCAATATAACGTTAATTTATGTATATACTTTGCAATATAATGTTAATTTATATATATACTTTGCAATATAATGTTAATTTATATATATACTTTGCAATATAATGTTAATAAATACTTTGCAATATAATGTTAATAAATACTTTGCAATATAATGTTAATATAAGCATTGAAATTTATCTCTCCACTCCTCCACAATTTATCTCTCCACTTCTCCACTCCTTCACAATTAATTCCTCCACTTCTCCACTCCTCCACCTTCTCCACAGTTCCGACGGTTCCACTCAACGTGTCGTACCATCCCATGAGCCCAAAGGATGTGACCCTGTCGTGGAATCGTCCCCTCCTCACCAACGGCCGCCTCACAGCTTACCTCGTTACATACTCACATAACCTGGTCGAATGGAGGAATATTACATTACCTGCTCACTTTACTAATGTTGAGGTTAGTTGTGGTTGTTGTTGGTTGTGGTTGTTGTTGTTGTGGTTGTGGTTGTTGTTGTTGTGGTTGTTGTTGTGTTGTTGGTGAGTGTGGTTATGTTGTGTTATTGGTGAGTGTGGTTGTTGTGGTTGTTGTTGTTGGTTTTGTTGTGGTTGTTGTTGTTGTGGTTGTTGTTGTTGTGGTTGTTGTTGTGGTTGTGGTTGTTGTTGTTGTGGTGGTGGTGGTTGTGTTGTTGGTGAGTGTGGTTGTGTTGTGTTGTTGGTGAGTGTGTGTATGTTGTGTTGTGTTGTTGGTGAGTGTGTTGTGTTGTTGGTGAGTGTGTTTGTTTTGTGTGGTTGGTGAGTGTTGTTGTTGGTGAGTGTGGTTGTGTTGTGTTGTGTTGTTGGTGAGTGTGTTTGTGTTGTGTTGTTGGTGAGTGTGGTTGTGTTGTGTTGTTGGTGAGTGTGGTTGTGTTGTGTTGTTGGTGAGTGTGTTGTGTTGTGTTGTTGGTGAGTGTGTTGTGTGCGTTGTAGTCTTCAATAATGTGTTTAATAGAATGGTGTGTTGTGTTGTTGGTGAGAGTTACACTTTTATGTTTATTAGTAAAAAATAATTATGTAACACTTTTATGTTAATTAGTAACGAATATTTAAGTAACATTTTCAATTTCTGTGTTTATTTTGTAACATTTTCAATTTCTGTATTTATTTTGTAACATTTTCAATTTCTGTGTTTATTTTGTAACATTTTGAATTTCTGTGTGTTTATTTTGTAACATTTTTAATTTCTTCGTTTATTTTGTAACATTTTCAATTTCTGTGTTTATTTTGTAACATTTTCAATCTGTGTGTTTATTTTGTAACATTTTCAATTTCTGTGTGTTTATTTTGTAACATTTTCAATTTCTGTGTTTATTTTGTAACCTTATCAATCTGTGTTTTTTTTTGTTTTTTTTTCAACATTTTCAATTTCTGTGTGTTTATTTTGTAACATTTTCAATTTCTGTGTGTTTATTTTGTAACATTTTTAATTTCTGTGTTTATTTTGTAACATTTTCAATTTCTGTGTTTATTTTGTAACCTTATCAATCTGTGTTTTTTTTGTTTTTTTTTTCAACATTTTCAATTTCTGTGTGTTTATTTTGTAACATTATCAATCTCTGTGTTTATTTTGTAACATTTTCAATCTGTGTGTTTATTTTGTAACATTTTCAATCTCTGTGTTTATTTTGTAACATTTCTAATTTCTGTGTTTATTTTGTAACCTTATCAATCAAGTTTTTTTTTTTTTTTTTTTTTTTTTTTTTTTTTTTTTCAACATTTTAAATTTCTGTGTGTTTATTTTGTAACCTTATCAATCTGTGTTTTTTTTTTTTTTTTTAACAGATTGAGGACCTTGTATCCAACACCAACTATACCTTAAAGATTGCTGGTGTTACTGGTGGTGGTGTTGGACCCTATACCACCATCTTTGTTTATATCAGCGCCACACTCATCGTATCTCCGTCCGTCTCAACCGAACGTGAGTCGATGCGTGGTTTACGTTTTTATATTTACTGTTTTATTTTTTTATTTATTTACTGTTTTATTTTTTTATGTTTTATTTTTTATTTTTTTATTTGTTTACTGTTTTATTTTTTTAATTTGTTTATTTGTTTACTGTTTTATTTTTTTATTTTTTTATTTGTTTACTGTTTTATTTTTTTATTTGTTTACTGTATTTATTTGTTTTTATTTTTTTATTTGTTTACTGTATTTATTTTTTTTATTTCTCACTACTTATTTCTTTCTTTATTTTATTTTTTTATTTACTGTGTTTATTTGTTTTATTTTTTTACTACTTATTTATTTCTTTATTTTATTTTTTCATTATTTTTTTTATTTACTGTATTTATTTGTTTTATTTTTTTATTATTTTTTTATTTTATTACATTGTTTTTGTGTTGTTGTTGTTGTTTTTTTAATGTCCCACACTATAAATAATAATCAATCATTCATTATTATTATTATTATTATTATTGTTTTCATTACATTGTTTTTGTTGTTTGTTTTCATTGCAGTGATGTTGATAATTGTTGTTTTCATTCCAGTAATGTTAATAATTATTGTTATTTTCATTGCAGTGATGTTGATAATTTTGGTTGGTTTAATTACAGTAATGTTAATAATTGTTGTTGTTTTAATTACAGTAATGTTGATAATTGTGGTTGGTTTAATTACATTGTTGTTTTTGTCATTTTCATTGCAGTAATGTTGATAATTGTTGTTTTAATTACATTGTTGTTTTTGTTGTCTTATTACAGTAATGTTGATAATTGTTGTGGGTTTAATTACAGTAACGTTGATAATTGTTGTTGTTTTTGTCGTTATTGTTGTTTTCATTACAGTGATGTTGATAATTGTTATTGTTATTTTCATTCCAGTAATGTTGATAATAGTGGTTGGTTTAATTACAGTAATGTTAATAATTGTTGTTGTTTTAATTACATTGTTGTTTAAATTACAGTAATGTTGATAATTGTTGTTTTCATTGCAGTGATGTTGATAAATGTTTTTGTTATTTTCATTGCAGTAATGTTGATAATTATTGTCATTTTCATTACAGTAATGTTGATAATTATTGTTATTTTAATTACATTGTTGTTTTCATTGCAGTAATGTTGATAATAGTGGTTGGTTTAATTACCGTGGTGCTGTGTGTCACGGTTGGTGTGTTATATCAACGCAAACTTCGCATCAGAAGAGCTACAGCATCAGTGTTCCAGGTTAGTTGGATTCAGGCGGTGTTTTCGTGTTCATTTATTTCCTTCCTTTTCTCTCTTTATTGCTTTGTCTCTCTCTTACTGTCTTCTTTTTCTCTTCCTCCCTTTCTCTGTCCTTCCTTTCTTTTCCTTCTCTTCCTTTCCTCCCTTTCCTTTCCTTTCTTTCTCGCTTTCTTTCTCTGTCCTTCCTTTCCTTTCCTTTTCTCTCTTTATCGCTTTGTCTCTCTCTGTCCTTTCTTTCCTTTCTTTTCCTCCCTCTCTCGCTCTCTCTCTCTCTCTGTGTCCTTCCTTTCCTTTCCTTTTCTCTCTTTATCGATTTCTCTCTCTCTTACTGTCTTCTTTTTCTCTTCCTCCCTCTCTCTGTCCTTCCTTTCCTTTCCTTTCTCTCTTTCTCGCTTTCTCTCTCTGTCCTTTCTTTCCTTTCCTTTCCTCTCTTTATTGCTTTCTCTCTCTCTGTCCTTCCTTTCCTTTCCTTTTCTCTCTTTCTCGCTTTATCGCTTTCTCTCTCTCTTTCCTTCCCTTCCTTTCTTTTCCTCTCTTTATCGCTTTCTTTCTCTCTTACTGTCTTCTTTTTCTCTTCCTTCTTTTTCTCTTCCTCCCTCTCTCTCTTCTTCTTTCCTTCCTTTCCTTTCCTCCCTTTCTTTTCCTCTCTTTATTGCTTTCTCTCTCTCTCTCTGTCCTTCCTCTTTTTCTTTTCCTTCTTTTCCTTTCCTCTCTCTCCTTCTTTCCTTTCCTCTCTTTCTCTCTCTCTCCATTCTCACCCCCTCTCCCTCCTTCCTCCCTTATTCACTCCTTCCTCCCTCCCTCCTTCCTCCCTTCCTTCCTCACTCCCTCCTCTCTTTCTCCCTTCCTTCCTTCCTTCTTTCCTCACCTCCCTCCCTCCTTCCCCTCCCTCCCTCCCTCCCTTCCTTCATTCCCTCCCTTCCTTCCTTAACTAATAATTGCTACCAATGCCTGTATATTATTTAATTAACTAGTATGCTGTATCTGGCAACACTGTGGGCCGCATGCAAGAACAACAACAACAACCACGGTGTATGTATGTATGTATGTTTATATGTATGTATATATGTATGTATGTATATATATATGTATGTATGTATGTATGTTTATATGTATGTATGTATGTATATATGTATGTATATATATATGTATGTATGTATGTATGTTTATATGTATATTTTTGGTACATTTGGAGAGCCTTAATTCCTCCATAGATGAACACACACACATATATATATTTATAATAATAATAATAATAATAATAATAATAATAATAATAATAATAATAATGGTGGCCTGTTGCTCGGAATAATTTGGAGGAATCAAGTTGCTCCAGATTTACCAAAAAAACGAAAGAAAAAGATAATAAAAATAAAATAAAAAGAAAGATAATAATAATAGAAAAATAAAAATAATGATAATAATGATATAAATAAAAAGAAAAAGAAAAATGAATAAATACCGGTCATAATAATAATAAAAATAATAAGAAAAATAGTAATAATAATAATAATAAAAATAAAAATAAAAATAAATTAATAAGAAAAATGAATAAAGACCGGTAATAGTAATAATAACAATAATAATAATGAAAATAGTAATAATAATAATAATAATAAAAATAAAAATTAATTAATAAGAAAAATGAATAAAGACCGGTAATAGTAATAATAATAATAATAATAAAAATAGTAATAATAATAATAAAAATAAAAATAGTAATAATAATAATAATAGTAATAATAATAATAATAATAAAAATAAAAATAAATTAATAAGAAAAATGAATAAAGACCGGTAATAGTAATAATAATAATAATAATAAAAATAAAAATAAAAATAAATTAATACGAAAAATGAAAAAGACCGGTAATAGTAATAATAATAATAATAATAATAATAATAATAATAATAGTAAAACGATAAAACTTTTAGGACATTGATAGCAGCAACTTTCAGGGTAACGGAAGTTGTCGCATGATTTACGCGAATGGGGCCAAGTGCTCGGCGGCCAGAGAACACGGTGGTGGCGGTGGTGGCGGTGGCGGTCGTAGCGATGGCGGCGGTGGCGGTGGCGGTGGCGGTGGCGGCGGTGGTACAGAACTTCATGATTACAAACCAATGTTAGCATCACTACCTCCCACTACACACACCCATCACCTAGATACTAAGGTGAGATTATAGACAGTTGTGTGTGTGTGTGTGTGTGTTGTGTGTGTGTGTGTGTGTGAGAGAGAGAGAGAGAGAGAGAGAGAGAGAGAGAGAGAGAGTTAATCTTGTTGGTGAATTATACATTTCACACACACACACACACACACACACAGAGTAATCCCTCATTATTTTTTCAAACTTGTTGTGTGTGTGTGTGTGTGTGTGTGTGTGAGAGAGAGAGAGTTAATCTTGTTGGTGAATCACACATTTCACACACACACACACACACACACACACACACACACACACACACACACACACACACACACACACAGTAATCCCTCATTATTTTTGCAAAGTTGTTGTTTTTTTTTATGTGTGTGTGTGTGTGTGTATTGTACTGTTTGTAATGAATGTGTGTGTGTGTGTGTAATGTTGTACAAAGAGGGTTTACTGTACACACACACACACACACAAACAAACAAATAAACAAACACATTACAAACAAACACATTACAAACTTACAAACACACACACAAACACCAACGTCACAAAAACAAACGAGTGTCAAAAATTCCGAAGCAAATTATTTCCTCCAAAACAATTCCAAGCAACAATAACAACAACAACAACAACAACAACAACATTTTATTTATTAATCTGGTCCTGTTGTTGTTGTTGTTGTTGTTGTTGTTGTCTGACATACTTTGGAGGAATCAAGGCACTCCAATGTACCAAAAATAATTATACTTTTTTTTTTAATAATAATTAATTAATTCCATAACATAGATTTTATCAGCATTGAAATAAATAAATAAATAATAAAATAATAATAATAATAAAAACAAAAATTTAATGTTTGTTTCTTGAAATAAAAAAAAATAATAATAATAAAAAATAAATTGAATCTTTGTTTCTTGAAAAAAAATAAAAATAAAAATAATAATAATAATAATAATAATGATAATAATAATAAAAAAAATTGAATGTTCGTTTGTGCATGGCTTGTGTTTGTCTGTTTGTCTGTTTGTGTCACTGCGTATTGGTAATTAATTCAATACCCCGTGTGTGTTTTATTTTAAGGACCCTGTGATGGTGTCTGAGAATTGGAGGCTTCTGATTCCTCCTGACCATGCCACGAAACAAGCTCCTTCAATGTAGGTGGTGTTTTGTGGTGATGATTGAAGGACTCACTAACCTCCAATATTCTGGACTGCATCACTGGGGTCCCATAAGGCGGTGCGGAAATAAGGGGGGGCAGGCTTGGGGGGGGGGGTTTAAGGGGTGTGGGAGTAGAGGGACAGGTTTGGGGGGGGGGGGGTTGTGGTGTGCGGGAATAAGGGGACAGGCTTGGGGGGTGCGGGAATAGGGGGACAGGTTGGGGGGGGGTTTGGGGGGGTGCGGGAGTAGGGGGACAGGCTTGGGGGGGTGCGGGAGTAGGGGGACAGGCTTGGGGGGTGCGGGAATAGGGGGCAGGCTTGGGGGGGGGACTGGAGGGGTGCGGGAGTAGGGGGACAGGCTTGAGGCGTGCGGGAATAAGGGGGACAGACTTGGGGGAGGGGGGGGGTTAGGGGTGTGCGGAAATAGGGGGACAGGCTTGGGGGGGGTTTTGGGGGGGTGCGGGAGTAGGGGGACAGGCTTGGGCGGGGGGGGTTAGGGGGACAGGCTTTTTACCCACCCCAAGCCTGTCCCCCTATTCCCGCACCTCCCCAGTCCCCCCCCAAGCCTGCCCCCTTATTCCCGCACCTCCCCAGTCCCCCCCCCCAAGCCTGCCCCCTTATTCCCGCACCTCCCCAGTCCCCCCCCCCCAAGCCTGCCCCCCTATTCCCGCACCTCCCCAGTCCCCCCCCCCCCCCAAGCCTGTCCCCCTATTCCCGCACCTCCCCAGTCCCCCCCCCCCCCCCAAGCCTGCCCCCTTATTCCCGCACCCCTCCAGTCCCCCCCCCAAGCCTGCCCCCATATTCCCGCACCCCCACAGTCACCCCCCCCCAAGCCTGTCCCCTTATTCCCCGCACCTCCCCAGTCCCCCCCCAAGCCTGTCCCCCCTATTCCCGCATCCCCATAAGGCGATAATTCACTTTTTTTTTTGTTACATTGGAGTGCCTTGATTCCTCCAAAGTATGCCAGGAAACAAACAACAAGACCAGATGAAAGAAAAATAATAATAATAATAATAATAATAATGATAATAATAATGTTGTTTGGAATACTGGAGTTTTTTTTTTTTTTTTTTTTTTTTTTTTTTTTTTTTTTTTTTGAGGATTCAATTGCTCCAGATTCCTCCAAAATATGCCACGAAAAAAACAACAAGACCAGATGAATAATAATAATAATAATAATAATAATAATAATGATAATAATAATAATAATGTTGTTTGGAATACTGGAGTCTTTGGATTTTTTTTTTTTTTTTTTTGGAGGAATCATTTGCTCCAGATTTACCACAAAAATGATTAATCTGTAAAAGCATCATTCTATCTTAATATTTTCCTTTTTCCTCCTCCTCCTTCTCTTTTTCCTCCTCCTCTTCTCTTCTCCTCCTCCTCCTCCTCCTCCTCCTCCACCTCTTTCTCCTCCTTCCTCCTCCTCCTCTTCCTTCTCCTCCTCTCTCCTCCTCCTCCTCCTCCTCCTCCTCCTCCTCCTCCTCCTCCTCCTCCTCCTCCTCCTCCTCTTCCTCCTCCTCTTTCTCCTCCTTCCTCTCCTCCTCCTCCTCCTCCTCTTCTTCTTTTCCTCTTCCATATAAATAAAAATTATATTATACATGATATTTTTTTTATAATTATGCTATCATTAATATTTATTTATCACTTCCCATTTATCACAGGGTCAGTAAATCACTTAGTTAATTTGTTTGTATGGTAATGAATAACAGAAGTCTGAGAACACACACACACACACACACACACACACACACACACACACACACACACACACACACACACACTATCCATTTAACACACACACACACACACACACACACTATCCATTTAACACACACACACACACACACACACACACACATTATCCATTTAACACACACACACACTAACTATCCATTTAACACACACACACACACACACACACATTATCCATTTAGCACACACACACACATACACTATCCATTTAACACACACACACACACACACTATCCATTTAACACACACACACTCACACTATCCATTTAACACACACACACACACACACACACACACACACACACACACACACACACACTATCCATTTAACACACACACACACACACACTAAAGAAACTAAACTTACCTAAACTGGAAGAAAGACGAAAGAGAGGAGATATGATTATGGTTTACAAATGTGTCACAGAAAAAGAAAAGATAGATATAGATAACTTATGTCAACAAGGAATACCTACAATGAGAGGACACAGTAAGAAATTAATTAAAAGAAGAGGAGATAAAGATGTACAGAAATATAGCTTTCCAAATAGAGTAATAGACGAATGGAACAAATTACCAGAACAAGTGGTGTGTGTCAAAAACATACACACACACACACACACACACACAAAGATGTACAGAAATATAGTTTTCCAAATAGAGTAATAGACGAATGGACCAAATTACCAGAACAAGTGGTGTGTGTCAAAAACATACACACACACACACACACACACACACACACAAAGATGTACAGAAATATAGCTTTCCAAATAGAGTAATAGACGAATGGAATAAATTACCAGAACAAGTGGTGTGTGTCAAAAACATACATAACTTTTAAAGAAAAATATGATAATTGGGTTTTTAAATACGGAACATTACGAGCTGCACTCAATACTGTAATGATATAAATAGGTAAGAACATACACACACACACACATACACACACACACATACTCAGCCCCCCGCCCCCTCCCCCCTATAGGACGAAGCAACCACGTCTCCATCCTATGGTCACCCACACCTACCACATCGGTGCCAAGGGAAACTGTCACCCGATCCTATCGGCCAATACCTGACTCATCGATAAGAGAGTTTGGACAGTGGCTGGTACACCACCCATGGATAGAGGTGACGGAACCACAAGACGTCCATACTAAATGGCACAACTACGTCAACACCACGACAGAGGCCTACCATCACCACTTCCCCATCAAGACCATCCGTGTGCATCCAGCTGACACCCCATGGATGACACCACGAATAAAGCGGCTGTTACAGCAGCGAAACAGGCTCTTCTACACCGACCCAGCCCAGTACAGAAGCCTCAGAAACAGGGTAATCAGGGAGATCAGGACTGCCAAGGCTAGCTACTACCCAGAAAAAGTGCAACACTTAAAACAGGCCAACAACAGACAATGGTACTCCAAGATTAAATCTCTCTGTGGTTTACAAAAGCACTCCCTCTCCTTCCCCTGTACTTCACACCTTTCTCCTGATAATGCGGCCGAGGCGCTTAACGGTCACTTTGCCGCTATCTGTCAAACCCTCCCCCCTCTTCAGACCAGCCTTCTCCCTGCCTACCTCCCCTCCCCATCCCCACTCCCCTCTGTCCATGAGGCTGAGGTTGCCAAAATGATAACCTCATTTAAATCTAATAGATCCACCACACCTGATGACCTCCCCATTAAAATTTACAAAGAATTTGCCCCTGAACTAGCCACGCCCCTCTGCTCCATAATCAACGCCTCCCTCGCTCAAAATGCTTGCCCTGCTGACTGGAAAATTTCCTATGTCACTCCCATCCCTAAAACTCCCACCCCACAAACCTTTAATGACCTAAGACCAATTGCCATCACACCTCTCCCTAGCCTCCTTTGTGAAGATTTCGTGTTTAACTGGTCTTATTCACAAATTAGCAAACAGCTAGACACCCGTCAGTTTGGCAACATCAAATCCACCTCCACCTCCCACTGCCTAGTCAGCTTCCTTGAGTTCATCCACAGCCACTTGGACAAACGTAACACATCTCTCGCTCTTGCTTTTGTAGACTTTAGGAAAGCATTTGATCTTGTAGACCACACTGTTGTCATCAACAAGGCCATTAACCTGGGACTCCACCCCAACCTGGTAGCTTGGCTGGCTGACTTCCTCACAGGAAGGCAGCAGGCGGTCCGTTATCAGGGCTCCATATCTCCCCTGCAACAGCTGACTTGTGGGGTTCCGCAAGGAACTAAATCTGGACCACTATGCTTCCTCATGCTGATTAATGATGCCCTCACCGACACCCAGCATCGATGGAAATACGTGGATGACTGCACGGTTGGCATCCCAGTCAACACCAGGACACCAGATTACAATCCACTGCAAGCCACCCTTGACAGGCTGCAGACGTGGACAGAGCACAACAACGTCTCCATCAACCACACCAAGACCGTGGTGATGCACGTCTGCACCTCATCTGCAGCTGTACCGCCCCCCCAGCTCACAATTGGCCCTCATCCACTCCAAGTCATCCACTCCTTCAAGCTTCTCGGCATCACTGTGGATGACCAATTATCATGGAAGCAACATGTCGCTAGGTTGGTCAAGGTTACCTCATACAAGCTGTACATGCTGCGCAGACTCAGGTCTCTGGGGACTCCAGCAGGGGATTTGAAGGCAGTCTACACCTCATTCATATTACCCTCACTGCTGTACGCCTCCCCAGCGTGGTCTTCATCTCTGAACAAAACGCAACAACAACAGCTTGAGAAGGTTCAGAAGAGGGCATGCAGAGTCATACTGGGCCCTGCCTACACCAGCTATAATAATGCCCTCACCACCCTCAGTCTGCCCAGGCTGACAGCCATGTATGAGCAAGCCCTTAGCAAGTTCGGGGAAGGCTTGCTACGTAACACACGCCACCGTCACCTCCTACCACCTGACGCCCCCCCACCAGCCAGGGCTACCCGACACCAAAACAAACTGGTGCCGCTAAGAGCCCCTCGCACTGACCGCTATCGCAAGAGTGCTGTTCCCACTTTAGTGCGAAAAATAAACACCTAGATTAGTATGTCTCCAAGTTGTAGCCTTTAGATCTTAGAATTAATATTAATGCAATCTTCCCCTCTGTAAATTTTCAGTCTCTGACTGCCATGTAAATAAACCGTTAATTATTATTATTATTATTATTTTACACAAACACACACACACACACACACACACACACACACACACACACACACACACACACAAACATACACACACACACACACACTATCCATTTAACACAGGGACAGTAAATCACTTAGTTAGGTTAGGTTAGATTATATCAGGTTACATTAGGTTAGGTTAGGTTAGGTTACATTAGGTCAGGATAGATTAAGTTAGGTTAGGTCAGGGTAGCATTTACACACATTAATTAATTAACCACAAACAATATTATCATTTTTTTTTGCAGGGTGGTCCCGGTTCGCAAGATGACAACAGTCTGCTGACAAACAACTCTCTCTTCAATCCCACAGCTATTCAAATGAACCAGGTATTATTTACTATTTTAATACTTCAAAAAAATTAGCTGGAGGATATTTTTATTATTTTTATATTCTGTATTTTTTTTTTTGTATTTTTTTTTTTATATAGATTATCATAGTTTTTTTTTCGTTTTTGTGTTTTTATAATTTTTTTTTTGTCTTTGTTTTTGTCTATATAAATAATCATAGTTTTTTTCGTTTTTGTGTTTTTCTATATTTTTTCTTTTTCGTCTTTGTTTTTTCTATATAAATAATCATAGTTTTTTTCACTTTTGTGTTTTTATACTGTATATTTTTTTTTTCGTCTGTTTTTTCTATATAGGTTATCATAGTTTTATTGTGTTTGTGTTTTTATATAAATTATCAAAATTTTTGTGATTGTTTTTTTTTTATATATATATATACTGTATATATATTATCATAGGTGTTTTTTTTTTTTTTTTTCTATATAAATTTCCATAGTTTTTTCACCTTTGTTTTTTTTTATTATCATAGTTTTTTTTTTTTGTATATATAAATTTCCATAGTTTTTTCATCTTTGTTTTCTTATATTAAATTAATCATAGCTTTATTCTTTCATACAGTAGTTCCTTAATAAAATATTGGTTTTATATAATTCATTCACTCACTCACTTCCTTCACTCACTCACTTCCTTCCTTCACTCACTCACTTCCTTCCTTCACTCACTCACTTCCTTCCTTCACTCACTCACTTCCTTCACTCACTTACTTATCAATCACTCGTTCACTTCCTTCACTCACTCACTTATCAATCACTCGTTCACTTTTACTACATGACTATCGTTGTTGTTGTTGATGTTCTCCCGGGGCAGAATGGCCTCCTGCCCCACAGACCCCTGGTACACTCTGGTCGCAGTGAAAAACAAATTAAAATAAAGGAGGGGCTGGCCCTATATGCCTGGGCTACCGAAGCACATCCCAAGGAAATGGGACCAGAGCTTACTGGACCAGGGAGTCTGGGGGCCTCATTGGGGGGAAGGCTTTGATCCCACAGCCAGTGCTGTGGGCCCAAGTCCACGTTACCACAAGAGGTACAAGTGGGGCCGTACCTTCCATGAGACCAGCCCTGAAGGGACCATAAGGGGGAGGGAGTTTACACTGCTGCATGCAAAGGGAAATGTACCCCCGTGTGCTGGCGGTCCACACAGCAGTGAAAAAAAAAAAAAAAAAAAAAAAAAAAAAAGGCCTCCGGGTGCAGTACACCTCACGTGGATTTTTAATCCATGTGGGCAGATCTTGTCAAATCCACTAGAAAGTGACCAGATCCTACAACAATCTTTATTCTAGCCCTGTGGGGGATAACTAATATTCACAGAGAATAAAGTCAGCCCCACTGGGCCCCATGACTATCGTTTTTTGTGTTGCATGATGGTGTTTGTTTGTGTTTGCAGACATCGGGAGCCGTGCATGAGAAACCAGACCCCACACACCACCACCACCAACAACACGAGGATATTGGCAACCATCAACAACACCATCACCACCATCAAGTTCTGGCAACACTGGACGATATAGACGACGGGAGTGACGACGCGTCCAGACATTTACTCCAAAACACGTCACCTCAACCTGTCTTCTCGCCCTCATCCTCCCACTCCTCTTCTGGCTCCTCTAAGGGCGTCATTGGTAAACTCCTGCAGAATACCTCCTCCAACACCTCCTCCCCCCAACCTGTTATCTCCCCCTCCCACTCCTCCACTTCCTCTTCCTCCTCAAAGGGCGTCATTGGTAAACTCCTGCAGAATACTACCTCCAACACCTCCCCCTCCTCCCCCCACTCCCCCCAGCCTGTTATCTCCCCCTCCCACTCCTCCACCTCCACCTCCTCCTCTTCCTCCTCCACCTCGTCGTCGTCTGCAAAGGGCATCTTCGGCAAAAACAACAGTAGCGGTAACAGTAAAAATAGAAAGAAACAGGAACAACGCGAGACCTCAAACCACACACCACCAACAAACACTAACACCAACACCTCCTCCACCACTCAGGGCGACCTCCACCACCATCCCGTCCACCACCATCACCACCATTCCTCCTCCTCCCCCTCCCCCCGTCACAACAACAAGCGTCACTCCACCACCACCGCCGATAGAACTACATCGCCGACACCACCATCGTCAGTACAGCCTCTCCTATTCTCTTAGTAAACACACACACACACACAGACACACACACACACACACACATAGACACACACATAGACACACACACACACACACACACACACACACACACACACACACACAGACACATAGGCACACACACACAGCCCGGTGGTGTAGTGGTTAGCGCGCTCGGCTCACATCCGAGAGGTCCTGGGTTCGAATCCCCGGTTGGGTGGAGATAATATGGGATTGTTTCCTTAAATGTGTAACCCCTGTTCACCTAGCAGACAATAGGTACGGCACGTAAGTCGAAGAGTTGTGACCTCGCTATTCCGGTGTGTGGAAAAAGGTTCCAACCTTACCCAAAGATCGGTCACTACGAGCTCTGAGCTCATTCCGGGAGGGTAACAGTTGGTGAGCACGTGTCCAGGACGTGATCAAGACCAGGTGAAACAAACAAACAGACACACACGCACACAACCACCGTCCGTACAGCCTCTCCTCTTCTCCTAGTAAACACACACACACACACACACGCACACACACACACCTGAAGCCTTTTTTGCATATGTTCAAAGTGCGGCCAAAAAATAAATAAATAAATAAAACAAAACAAAGAAACGAAAGGAAAAGAAGAAGAAAATAAATAGAGAGACATTTTCTGAAACTCCATTTTTCTCATAAGTGCATGTCGAAAAAAAAAAATAATAATAAAAATAATAATAATAATAATAATAATAAATGTAAATGTGTGTGTGTGTATTAAGGTGGTAATTCTTTTTTTTTTTTTTTGGTTACATTGGAGTGCCTTGATTCCTCCAAAGTATGCCAGGAAACAAACAGGACCAGAAAAGCAAAAATAATAATGGTGTTTGTTCTGTTGGTGTTTGTTGTTCTGTTGTCGCTTGGAATAGTTAGTTCGGAGGAATCAGAAGCCTTCCAACTCACCACAACCAACAACAACAACAACAACAACAACAACTGACAACAACAAAAGAATTAATTAACAGCCAAGAAAACAAACAATAATGAAATAATACGAGTGTGATATAGTTGACAATTTTAGACGACGAGCTGTTTGCACTGCCAAACAAACAAACAAACAAAAAAAAAACAATGTGGAATTTAACATGGATTTATTCCCTCTGTCCAGTAAATGTGTTTGTGAGAGAAAAAAAATATTATATGTGTTGTTGCGGTGATTTGTGTTTATGTGTGTGTGTGTGTGTGTTTTATGTGTGAATGTATGTATGTACCTCGTGTGTGTGTTTTATGTGTGAATGTATGTATGTACCTCGTGTGTGTGTATGTGTGTGTGTGTGTGTGTGTGTATGTGTGTTTTATATGTGTATGTATGTATGTACCTCGTGTGTGTTTTTTATGTGAATGTACCTTATGTATGTGTGTGTGTGTGTGTTTTTTTTTTACATACCTCATGCATGTGTGTGTTATGTGTGTGTGTGTGTGTGTGGTGTACCTTATGTGTGTGTGTGTACCTTATGTGTCTGTGTGTGTGTGTGTATATATATATTAAAAAAATGGCATGGATTATGATAATATTTGTGAGGAATTGTGAATTTGTAACGTTAATAATAATGTTTGTGTGTTTTTTTTAAACGGGGATAATTATAGCACAGTGTTGATGCTGGTAAATCTGGAGCAAATGATTCCTACAAACTATTCCAAACAACAACAACAACAACAACAACAGATTACCATTATTATTATTATTATTATTTTTTTTTTTTTTTTTTTTTTTTTTTTTAATCTCGCCCTGTTGTTTCCTGGCATACTTTGGAGGAATCAAGGTGCTCCAATGTACCCAAAAAAAATATATATATATATTATCCCCTAAATATAACATGTATAAATAATAATAATAATAATAATAACAACAGCATAAATGAAAACAGATATTTGTGGAAAACGATAAACAAAATAATAATAATAATAATAATGTGTTTTGAAAATAGAATTACTGCCTTAATTAATTAATGATAAATTGTAGTTGTATTAATTGTTGACTATTGTAAGTATTTTAATTTTTATACAGACTATTGAAATAGCAGCTAAAATATTTATAACCCACACTAGATTGAAATAATAATAATAATAATAATAATATTCTTAGTAAATAATAATTCAATAGATGTCAGGGATTTTTTCAGGTCGTTATATTTTAATTCATATTGTTGTTGTTGTTTTTTTGTTTGTTATTTTACTTGGAGTAGTTTGCGTTTGGAGGATGCGGTTACTTTTGGAGGATATCACTTTAATCAGTCACACACACACACACACACACACATTGAATCGAGTGTAGATCTTCCCAACACATACACTACGGGCCTGAGCATATTAAAATAACACACACACACACACACACACACACACACATTACAGGCCTGAGCATATTAAAACACACACACACACACACATTACAGGCCTGAGCATATTAAAACACACACACACACACACAGGAATGGAGATGATAATTTATTCCCACCAAAACTCCGGCCATCAATTTAGCTCAAGTTATAATTATTCCATTTGTGCCTTAAAAAAAAAAATAATAATAATAATGAATAGTTTTGACCTTAGCGTGAAGAAATAAATAAAAACTGGTTTATAGCGAGTAGATATTTATTAATTAAGAGGAGATTCTCACGTTGTCGGTAAATTATTTTTGTTGGAAGGCTTCAGAGTCCTCCAAACTGTGCCATAAAACACACACACGCCCTTATCTGTACTAAAAAGGGAGATGATTTTGTTTCATGGCATACTTTGGAGGAATCGGAGACTTTATATTTACTGATTCCTCCTAATTATGCCATTAAACAGTACAAATTACATTACGTTGTTGTTTCGCGGCATAGGGCCATATTCAAGAACACACATTCATGGTGTATACGACAGTGTGTGTGGTACCGGCACTACGATGGCTCCCCCGTAGAAAAAAACTATAGAGCCGTTGTCGTACCGGTACCAAACATCGTATACACCACCACCACGGATATTCTTGAATACGGCCCGTAGTTCGGAGAAAATCGGCAAACTTTCCAATTCACCGACAACAACAAGAAAAAATATATATATTATCTCCTCTTAATATGATATTTTAGAAAAACCAGATTACAGTGCTTTAAAAAAATATATATATACAGTAGCTTCTTTATTCATTCATTATAACGGTATTGGTTAGAAAGTTTGGATGGTGAGTGACAAGCCTAAAAAATTTTGGTGTTGGTAGGAGACGAGCCTAAAATTTTTTGGTGTTGGTATGAGACGAGCCTAAAATATTTTGGTGTTGGTAGGAGACGAGCCTAAAACTTTTTGGTGTTGGTAGGAGACAAGCCTAAATAATGTTGGTGTTGGTAGGAGACTAGCCTAAAAAAATTTGGTGTTGGTAGGAGACGAGCCTAAAAAATTTTGGTGTTGGTAGGAGAAGGGGCCTAAAAAAATTTGGTGTTGGTAGGAGAAGAGCCTAATCAAAACTAACTTCTCGGAGGAAGTTTGTATTATTTTTGCCGTGCGAATTGAGCGACCATGCAAGAGCCTTGCCTTACAAGAAATAGTTTAATAATGCCACCTTAAGATAAGTTAGTGAGAGACAAGCCTAATGAAAGGTTAGTGGGAGACTAGCCTTATGAAAAGTTAGTGAGAGACAAGCCTAAAGAAAAGTTAGTGGGAGACAAGCCTAAAGAAAAGTTAGTGGGAGACAAGCCTAAGAAAATTTGGTAAGAGACAAGCCTAAGAAAAGTTGGTGGGAGACAAGCCTAAAGAATATAAATTTGCGTATGGATTTTCACAGTATTTCAATAACAGTAAATAAAAGTATCGTATGCAAGAATATCGGATGTGGTGTATACGATGGTGTGGTACTACACCATCGTATGCACCACGGACATTCTTGCATACGACCCATTGTGCAATTCAGTGTCTTAAGAAGCAACCGATTCCTCCAAACTATTCCAAGCAACAACAAAAACACCAATAATAACAACAACAGGCCATTATTATTATTTTATTTTTATTTTTATTATTATTATTTGTTCATCTGTGTGTCCTGTTTGTTTGTTTCCTGGCATGTTAATTAATTTTCATGTAATTTGATGAATACACTAATTAATTTTCGTATAATTTATCGTGGGTTGATATTAAAAAAAATTATGATTAGAATTATTTAAATCATAAGGGAGGGGAGAAAGTTAATAATTATGTATATATATATTTTTTTTTTTTGTATTATTTTTTTTTTTTTTTACTTTGGAGACATTGGAGTGTCTTGATTCCTCCAAAATATGCCACGAAACAAACAAACAAACAACAACAACAACAACAACAGATTAATCAACGAATATAAATGTGGCCTTGATAGTTAACTCGGAGACTTCTGATTCCTCCTGACCATGCCACGAAACAAACAAACAAACAAGCTCCTTCCATATAGGTGTGTGTGTGTGTGTTTGGTGGCTTCTGATTCCTCCTGACCATGCCACGAAACAAACAAACAAACAAGCTCCTTCCATATAGCTGTGTTTGTGTGTGTGTGTGTGTGTGTTCCCAAGCTTGTGTTATTCATTACCATACAGATCTGTGTTAAAAGGACTATGTGTGTGTGTGTGTGTGTGTGTGTGTTACTACGGACC
This sequence comes from Petrolisthes cinctipes, assembly GCA_033782935.1. Taxonomy (NCBI): domain Eukaryota; kingdom Metazoa; phylum Arthropoda; class Malacostraca; order Decapoda; family Porcellanidae; genus Petrolisthes; species Petrolisthes cinctipes. Next base: position 37,997 of record JAWQEG010007662.1, read on the forward strand.
CTGTGTTAAAAGAACTGTGTGTGTGTGTTATGTGTGTTATTCATTACCATACACACTAATATGTGATTTACGGACCCTGTGTTAAAAGGATATTGTTTGTGTGTGTATGTATGTGTGTGTGTTCCCAGGCTTGTGTTATTCATTACCATACACACGACTAACTAATTTAAAAGGATATGATAATTAAAATGCTAAAATTAATTATATTTTATCCATGTCCGACTGTAATAAAATAAATATCTGTTGTTAATTCTATAGCTTAAAAAATAATTATACATATATTTTTTCTTTTTGTATGTAGTAAAAATTGAAGTAATACTGATTAAATTAATGTGATCATATTTTAATGTAACTTTATTTTATTTTTTATTTATTTTTTTGTAATTATAATAAATATGTCTGGTTTTTTTGTTTTTTTCTCTGGATATTGAGTGTAAAAAAGTATATGTGATTTTTTTTTTTAGACATTTTGTTTGTGACCTTTTGTGACATTTTGTCTGTGACCTTAAAAAATATATGATCAATGCATACTCCTGTAACTGTAATTATTATTATTATTATTATTATTATTATTATTATGATTATTATTATTATACCTCACAGTTTAATTATTAAAGCCATATTTTTGTACAGTACAGCAGTTAATATTAACAAGTATTAAGGGTGTAATTCACTTTTGTTACATTGGAGTGCCTTGATTCCTCCAAAGTATGCCAGGAAATAACAGGACACACAGATGAACAAAAATAATGGTGTTTGTTCTGTTGTTGCTTGGAATAGTTTTTTTGGAGGATTCAGTTGCTCCAGATTTACCAACACTGTACTTCCCCCTTTTAACACATAATAATATTTCATTTTAATTTCCCTTTACATTCCATGGAAGGAAATAATTAAAGGGGCCACATTATTTTAATTATTAACATGTAAGATTCCTCTACATTAAGTTTTTTTGTAATTCTTTTTATATACATATATACATATTTTTTTAATAAATTCCTCGGCATTTTTTTGTTAACATGAATGAGTCCAGCAGGTCTTAATTATTACCAAGTAAGATGAATTATTTTACTTTTTGTTGTGTTATTACCAAGTAAGATAATTAATATTTTCAAAACAAAAAAAATGTCTGATTTGTTTTGATACATGATGAATTTTTTTTACTTGTTGTTGTTGTTGTGAAATAAACACCTCATTGTTTGTTTACTATTGTACTGTTGTAACTCGTAGGCAAAGATTTAGCTGTACGGTTGTTGTTGTTGTTGTTGTTTATGGGTCGTATGCAAGAATGTCAAGTTATGGTGGTGTTTACGATGGTGTTACTAGCAGCGGTGAACAGACTCGCTTTGTACACGGTAACAATTTATTTTGGGTAGCTTATTACAAGGTTTGGTTAGTACACTTGTTATACCTGGACTCAGTTAGTAAGGTTAGACGAGGGTAGTAGTCAAGGATGATAGTCTGTTATTCTTGGTAGTAGTAGCAGTAGTAGTTGTAGGTAGACGAGCACCTTGTAGGAGAGAGTCTGGCCTGCCGTGGCCGAGTAGAGTAGAGCTGCTGTAGAAGGAAGTGAGAGTGATAGAGGTGAGAGTGATAGCTGGAAAGGAGAGGCGAGTCCAGGTGAGAGCGGTAGCTGGAATAGGAGAGGAGAGGTGAGTCCAGGTGAGCAGCTAGCAGTAGAGTGACCCAGGGCGAGGCTCTCCGGCTCCTTTTATCTCAGTCGGCGGCCCAGGTAGGCTGTGCGCGCAGGTGTCATGGCGGCCGTCTGAGGCAGATACACATAGGGAATTGTAAGGTCACCACCGATATTCATGCATAAGACCCACATGCAGCGGCAATTAAGAGACGATCGACTTTATACATAACAGTACAGTTGTATAATTACCTGTAATTAATTTTAAACTTGTATACAATGCTATATTAATTACTCCGCCCTCAATTAAGAAGCAGTACATTCATATTAAGACGATTATTTGTGTTTGTATTTATTCCTACATCATAATATTAGTAAGGAAGTTTTTATTTATAGCTAGTGTAAAAGTGAAGACATTTTTTTATTATTATTATTATTATTATTGATAAGGAAATATTTATACCGGGTAGCGTGAAGGTGAAGTTATTATTATTATTATTATTATTATTATTATTATTATTTGCTATACATTGATTCAGAGTGTTTTTATTTATTTATTTATTTATTTTTCAGGGAAATTCTGATGTTCAAATGTAAGGATATTGTGCCAAGAAGACCTGGTAACATTGCATCCAGACCAGTGTTGCCAGGTGCAGGGAAATTTCTCTTTTTTAGGGAATTTTGAAGTCCACACAGGGAAATTATATAAAGATTGTTCAAGAGTAAATGGGGAAATTTCTACGAGACGAAATACCAAAGTGATCGTCAATGTTCGAAAGTTAAACTGGGAATTATTGAGGAATAATAAGAAAAAAAAAATACCAAAAAGACCCGCAATGTTCAAAAGAAAACAGAAAAAGGGGAAATACTGATGAAGTTGAGGTAAAAAGGGAAAATTCTGATATGGAAGTTGAGGTAAAAAAAAGAAGGAAATTTTAATATTGAACATAGGTAAAAAAAAAAAGGGAAATTCTGATGTTGCAGTCGAGATAAAAAGAAAAGAAAAAATTATAAGGTAAAGTTGAGGTAAAAAAAAAGGAAAATTCAAAGGTAAAGTCGAGGTAAAAAAAAAAAAAGGAAAATTCTAAGGTGAAGTTGAGGTAAAAAAAAGATTCAAAGGTAAAGTTGAGGTAAAAAAAAAGAGGAAAATTCTAAGGTAAAGTCGAGGTAAAAAATATGAAAATTCTAAGCTAAAGTTCAGGTTAAAAAAAAGGAAAATTCTTAGGTAAAGTTGAGTTAAAAAAAAGGACATTTCTAAGGTAAAGTTGAGGTAAAAAAAGGAAAATTCAAAGGTAAAGTTGAGGTAAAAAAAAAAAAGGAAAATATTAAATCTAAAGGTAAAGTTAAGGATATTGTGCCAAGGGGATCTGGCAACACTGCACCCAGACAATAACAACAAAGATGGCGGACATCACGTGTGTAAAATGTCATCATCATCTCTTTAATTAACACCTAATTACACCTGTTAATAATGAGGTAAGTGTTATTAAGGTTATGTATGTGTGTTAATGAGGTGATTTAGAGTTAATTAATCACATATATGAGGTTAATTAAGCCTGGCAAGAATTAAATATGAACATAAATAATAACGTAATAATGTTATTTTTTTTTTTTTATTATTATTATTGTAAGTTAATTGAGGTTTTGCATGTGTGTTAATGAGGTGATTTAGAGTTAATTAATCACATAAATGAGGTTAATTAAGCATGGCAATTATTAAATAAGAGGAAAAATATGAACAAATAATTACGTAATAATGTTAATCTTATTTTTAATCTTATTATTATTATTATTGTAAGTTAATTAAGGTTATGTATGTGTGTTAATGAGGTGTTATAGAGTTAATTAATCACATAAATGAAGTTAATTAAGCCTGGTAATTATTAAATGTGACTAAATAACGTAATAATGTTAATATATTTTTATTATTATTATATTATTATTATTATTATTATTCTAAGTTAATTAAGTTTATGTATGTGTGTTAATGAGGTGATATAGAGTTAATTAATCACATAAATGAGGGTAATTAAGCCTGGCAAGTATTAAATATGACTAAAATAACGTAATAATGTTAATCTTATTTTTTTATTATTATTATTATTATTGTGTGTTAATGAGGTGTTAAAGAGTTAATTAATCATATAAATGAGGTTAATTAAGCATGGTAAGTATTAAATATAACTATATATAATAACGTAATAATATTAATCTTATTTTTATTATTATTATTATTATTGTAAGTTAATTAAGGTTATGTATGTGTGTTAATGAGGTGATTTAGAGTTAATTAATCACATAAATGAGGTTAATTAAGCATGGTAAGTATTAAATATGAACATAAATAATAATGTAATAATGTTAATATTATTTTTTTTTTATTATTATTATTATTGTGTGTTAATGAGGTGATTTAGAGTTAATTAATCACATAAATGAGGTTAATTAAGCCTGGCAAGAATTAAATATGAACATAAATAATAATGTAATAATGTTAATCTTATCTTTATTATCTTTATTATTATTATTATTATTATTATTATTATTATTATATTAGGTTAAGTTAGGGCAGGTCTGGCTAATTCTAGAGTTTTAAAATATTGTATATAAACTTCTCTTCACAGGAAAATGACTGTTTTTTTTTTTTTTTTTTTTTTTTTTTTCATTCATTTATTTTCCATTGTACTGTAGTTTTCCTTTTTATTTTCCATTTTAATTAGTGTCCTTCTTTCCATTTTATTTTCCATTTTTGTGTCCTTCTTTCCTTGTTATTTTCCATTTTAATTAGTGTCCTTCTTTCCTTTTAATTTTCCATTTTAGTGTCCTTTCCTTTTTATTTTCCAGTTTAGTTAGTGTCTTTTCCTTTTTATTTTCCATTTTAGTGTCCTTCTTTCCTTTTTATTTTCCATTTTAGTTAGTGTCCTTTCCATTTTATCTCCTTTTCCGTTCTCCTAACTTCCTTTTCCATCACTGCAAAATTGAGAGACTATTTAACTGTTCTTTCTTATCAATATTTTTCCATTTTATTTTATCTCTTTCCTCTCCTTTTTTATCTCCTTTCCCATCACTGTAAAATTGAGATGCTATTTAAATGTTCCTTCTTTCCTTTTTATTTTCCTCTCTCTGTCTCCTTTCCCATCATATTCATTCTTTCCTTTTTATTTTCCATTTTAATTAGTGTTCTTCCTCTCTTATTATCTCCTTTCCCATCACTGCAAAAATGAGACTATTTAACTGTTCCTTCTTTCCCTTTTATTTTCCTTTGTCCTTTCTCTCTGTATCCTTTCCCAGACTCCTAACTTCCATTACCATTACAGCAAAATGTGAGACTATTTAACTGTTCTTTCTTTCCTTATTATTTTCCATTATAATGTAGTTGTCCTTTTTATTTTCCATTTTAGTTAGTGTCCTCTTTTTATCTCCATTCCCAGACTCTTAACTTCCTTTCCCATCACTGCAAAATGAGAGGCTATTTAACTGTTTTCTCTTTCCTTTTTATTTTCCTTATAAAGTTAGTCATTGATATAGGGTATTTGTTGGTGTTTATACAGAAATTTAGGTTTTTAAACATAACTTCATTAATAACTTCATCATTCAAATCATAGGATAATAACTTCATAATTCAAGTCATAGGATAATTAATAACATCATAATTCAAATAATAGAATAATATCTTCATAATATTGAAAGTTATGTACAATATAACACAAAATTATTATTATTATTATTATAATGTTAATTAAGGGGGAAGTACAATGTTGGTAAATCTGGAGCAACCGATTCCTCCAAACTATTCCAAGCAACAGAACAAACCAAACACCATTATTTTTGTATTTCATCTGTGTGTCCTGTTTCCTGGCATACTTTGGAGGAATCAAGGCACTCCAATGTAACAAAAGTGAATTACCACCTTAATTAAATCATGAACTACATTATGGTACAGTCTTCTAAACTTCAGTGTGTGTGTGTGTGTGTGTGTGTGTGTGTACTCTACAAATTTGGTGGTAGAAGTGACTACCTATATGCCTTCCTTTTCTTCTCTACAGCATCTTTCACTTCCTCTGACACATTCCTCTGTAGTGTTCTCCTATTTTATGCATTCCTTTTCTTCTCTATGGCATCTTTCACTTCCTCTGTAATGTTCTCCTATTTTATGCCTTCCTTTTCTTCTCTACGGCATCTTTCACTTCCTCTGACCACCAAGCACTTCCTTTCTTGCCCCTCTTCTGTGTCTTATATCCCACTACCTCTGCTGCTGTCCTCATTACTATTGTCTTAAGGGGACAGGCTTGGGGGGGGTTTGGGGGGTGCGGGAATAGGGGGACAGGCTTGGGGGGGGTTTGGAGGTGCGGGAGTAGGGGGACAGGCTTGGGGGGGGTTTGGGGGGTGCGGGAGTAGGGGGACAGGCTTGGGGGGGGTTTGGAGGTGCGGGAATAGGGGGACAGACTTTGGGGGAGTTTGGGGGGTGTGGGAATAGGGGGACAGGCTTGGAGGGGGGGGTAGAAAGCCTATTCCCTCACCCCCCAAACCCCCCCCCCAAGCTTGTCCCCCTACTCCCGCACTCCCCAAAGCCTGTCCCCTACTCCTGCACCCCCCTAACCCCCCCCCCCAAGCCTGTCCCCTACTCCTGCACCCCCTTAAACACCTCATTTACTCCCACTCCCTCCCCCATACTCAGCCTAGCATCCTCCAGCACCTCACCCACCCTCCTTTTATATACCTCTCTGTACTCACTGTCACTCAATCTTCCACTATCCTTCTACCTCTATCCTTCCTACTATACTCATACTCCCATTTTGCCCTGACTTTAATCCTTGCCAACACCGCATAGTAGTCAGAGCACTGAAACATTCCTCTCACCACTCTAGCATCCATCACATCTATCATTAACCTTTCATCCACAGCTATGTAATCTGTCAAACTCATTTACTCTCCCCTTTCATCCCTCCTCTTCCATGTATACCCAACACAAATAATACCAAACAATACCAGATAGATAGATAGATAGATAGATAGATAGATAGATAGATAGATAGATAGATAGGAAGTGACTACCCGTTTAATGGACTGGTGAGCCCTCGGATATTTCAGATAACTTAACAACGGTCTCTCCCAAAATTGATCCGAGTTTGTGAGGGTTTACTGTATAGTCAATTTATTTATTTACTGTATAGTTTATTTCAGGTGCCAAAAGTAATGGATAGAATGGTAGTTGTCTGTGCATAACTTTAGAGGGTGTAGGGGAAAGAGAATTTGGATGGTAGTGGTAGTGGTAGTAGTGATAATAGTAGTTTTAGTGGTAGTGGTAAGTGAAAGAGAATTTGGGTGGTAGTGGTAGTAGTGATAATTATAGTTGTAGTGGTAGTGATAATAGTGGTAATAGTAGTTGTAGTGGTAGTAGTGATAATAGTAGTTGTAGTGGTAGTGGTAGTAGTGATAATAGTAATTGTAGTGGTAGTGATAATAGTAGTTGTAGTGGTAGGTGAAAGAGAATTTGGAAATATTTGCAAAAGAAAAAGTGGATTGAAGTTAAATATATGACACTTATATGTACAATTGTTTCCGTTGCAGGTTGTGTTATGTTATGCAGTTGTTATGAAGACGCATCAGTTGTTACTACAGTGTCCGGTTGATGGATTGATGGATATTAGGCGCCGCAACAGTGAGGTCATATAGCACCAGAAAAAGGTGATAGAGAGGCGAGGTCTGATAGATGGTGAGGTTATAATTATGTTATGAAGACATGAAACATAATAACAGTACTTTCATAATTTAGTTTTGAATTTATAATATAAGTTAATTAAGGGGGTGCGGGGGGGTTTAGGGGGTAGGGGACAGGCTTTGGGGGGTGCAGGAGTAGGGGGACAGGCTTGCGGGGGGTTAGGGGGGTGCAGGAATAGGGGACAGGCTTTCTACCCACCCCAAGCCTGTCCCCCTATTCCCGCACCCCCCAAAACCCACCCCAAGCCTGTCCCCCTATTCCCGCACCCCCCAAAACCCACCCCAAGCCTGTCCCCCTATTCCCGCACCCCCCAAAACCCACCCCAAGCCTGTCCCCCTATTCCCGCACCCCCCAAAACCCACCCCAAGCCTGTCCCCAGAACCCACCCCAAGCCTGTCCCCCTATTCCCGCACCCCCCAAAACCCACCCCAAGCCTGTCCCCCTATTCCCGCACCCCCTTAATACAACTTTTATAACTTAGTCTCAATTTTGTCATAATAATATTGGATTAAATAAGGGGGAAGTTTTGTGTTGGCAAATCTGGAGCAACTGAATCCTCCAAACTACTCCAAGCAACAACAGAACAAACACCATTATTTTTGTTCATCTGTGTGTCCTGTTGTTTCCTGGCATACTTTGGAGGAATCAAGGCACTCCAATGTAACAAAAATGTATACTACTTCCTTAATTAAGTGGGTAATTCACTTTTGGTACATTGGAGTGCCTTGATTCCTCCAAAGTATGCCAGGAAACAGGACCATATGAACAAAAATAATGGTGTTTGTTCTGTTGTTGCTTGGAATAGTTTGGAGGATTCAGTTGCTCCAGATTTACCAACACTGTACTTCCTACTTAAAAATATCAGCATTGCAATACTTCATGAAAATATATCCAAAATTTTAATTGGAGATGGACATATATTAAATTCAATACATTAAATTCAATACATTAAATTCAAATAATCTTTTCATGTAAAGGTTAATTTCTCCATTATATTGGAAAACCTTCTTTGGGTTTAGTAGTTCAGTTTTCTCTATAGTCCTTTTTTCCACACGAGATGCAAAAGACGACGGGCAGACACTGTTACCAATTCTGTGGGTAAGTGTTGGGGCTCAAGTGTCCAATGGTTACCGGGGACTGTTTGATATGGCAACACTGGCTAAAAGCGAGAGAATTCCACTCAGTTACCCGTGCCCACCATCTGTTTGCCTCTCGTGTGGAAGGGACTTAGAGAAACACACACACATAAACACAGTCTCTCCATGTCACTGCAATGCCGATATAATTTAATTGAAGGGATTGAGGTGGAGTTTGTTGTTGATGTCTTCATATCAACAATTTTATTTGAACCTTACACTCTTTCAGGTATTGGTAAGTTCAATGTTACACCTGGTTGGAGGATATAATTAATTTCTCTATTTAATAAAAGTAGTAATGTAATATTTTATGTATATATTTTTCTTTTACATATATATATATGAGTTATTTTATTATTTTTTTTTTCTTCTTCCTTTTTCAGTTCTCTCTGTGTTTGTCCTCTTCTTTCTTCAGGTCTCTGCTTCTCCTCTTTCATCAGTTCTCTCTCTCTCTCTCTGTGTTTGTCCTCCTCTTTCTTCTTCAGTTCTCTCTCTCTCTGTTTTTCCTTCTTCTTTAGTCCACTTGTCCTCTGCTTGTTTTCCTTGGCTTCCTTCACCTTTGTCACTGCAGACCTGAAAGACATAGATAGATTTAAGGTTAAGTTTAAGGTATCAACAACTTAAAAAGGTGGTAATTCTTTTTTGTTACATTGGAGTGCCTTGATTCCTCCATAAGTATGCCAGGAAACAGGACACACAGAAGAACAAAAATAATGGTGTTTGTTCTGTTGTTGCTTGGAATAGTTTGGAAAATTCAGTTGCTCCAGATTTACCAACACAAAATCTACCAGGCAATGTTGCTTTCCACAATCTTAATTAAGGGAGAAGTTTTGTGTTGGTAAATCTGGAGCAACTGAATCCTCCAAACTATTCCAAGCAACAACAGAACAAACACCATTATTTTTGCTCTTCTGTGTGTCCTGTTTCCTGGCATACTTACGGAGGAATCAAGGCACTCCAATGTAACAAAAGGGAATAAAAATTACTGTACCACCTTAAGGACCCTGTGATTGTGTATGGAAATTGGAGGCTTCTGATTCCTACTGACCATACCACGAAACAAGCTCCTTCCAAATAGGGGTGTGTGTTTGTTTCGTGGCAATATTTGAAGGACTCGTTAATCTCCAATATTCTGACTACATCACACACAGGGTCCCTTAAAGAAAAATACTGATTAGATATATTTCTAGACAGACTTATTTATATTACGTTAAGAAAAATATTGATTACTGTATATATATTTCTAGACAGACTTATTTATATTACATTAAGAAAAAGAAAAGTTGACAGGAGTGAGTTAAGTTCAGTCCAAGTAAATAAATATGACTTATATCCAGTCCAATAAAAATAATTACTTATATTATAAAGAGAGTTAAGTCCAGTCCAAATAAATAATTATGACTTATATTGAGGAGAGAGTTAAGTCCTGTCCAAATAAATATGAGTTTGAGGAGATGAATAACATTATGTACAGTCGGCAGTATAAGTTGGTTTCATTTCCACCTATGTATATATTAGCTATAGTGATGTTGTAATACAATTTTAATACAGAGATGACAGTTCTATCTATCTATCTATAAAAAAGTATAGCATTATATCTTGGTAGTTCTGAAGAATGTGTAGCCCAACAATTCAAATGAGAAATGCATCAATTGGACACAACAACAATTAACTAAAAGAAATCTTATTCACTTTAGGGGAGACTCTCTTGTTGGTCAATTAGTGGGAAAATTATTTCTCCAAACTATACCATGAAACAGATCCCCTATTACTTAGTACCATTGAGGGAGTCTGTTTCCTAGACCTTCCAATTCACCAACAAAAGAATCTGCCCTTAATAGATTAAAACTTACCCTGGTCAACCATGTAATGTATTGCTGAAAGTACATTGTAGAAGGATTGGTGAACACAGTCGACAACAACAACAAGAAGCAGTGAAGGTTCATACGCCTCTTATAGAACTGCTCAACTCCTCAACTCTGTAACATAATTCAAGTCAATTAACATGGGTGCTATAAAAGGAAGGATGGAAAGAAAGGATAGAAGGATGGAAAGAAAGGATAGAAGGATGGATGGAAGGAAAGAAGAAAGGATAGAAGGATGGAAAGAAGAAAGGATAGAAGGATGGAAAGAAGAAAGGATAGAACGAAGGAAAGAAGAAAGGATAGAAGGATGTGGATAGAATGTGGGTGCTATAAAAAAAAGTGAAAATTTATGAGAATGAATAGAACATGTCTATTTTGAATATGCTTTTGAGGCACCATATAACACACATACACAGAGTAAGAACTAATTAAAAACACACACAGAGTAAGAACTAATTAAACACACACACACACACAGTGAGAACTAATTAAACACACACACACACAGAGTGAGAAGTAATTAAACGCACACACACACAGAGTAAGAACTAATTAAACACCACACACACAGGCAAAGAAGTAGATAAACACACACACACAGACAAACAAGTAAATAAACACACACACAGACAGACAAACAAGTAGATAAACACACACACAGACAAACAAGTAGATAAACACACACACAGACAAACAAGTAGATAAACACACACACACACACAGATACACAAGTAGATAAACACACACACACACACAGATACACAAGTAGATAAACACACACACACACACACACAGATACACAAGTAGATAAACACACACATACAGACAAACAAGTAAACACACACACACAGACAAACAAGTAAACACACACACACAGACAAACAAGTAAACACACACACACAGACAAACAAGTAAACACACACACAGACAAACAAGTAAACACACACACAAACATGTAGATAAACACAAACACCAACTTACCTCAAAATATTAAAAGTTATAGAGTATCAGTTTGTCTTAAGGTGGTAATTATTCACTTTTGTTACATTGGAGTGCCTTGATTCCTCCAAAGTATGCCAGGAAACAACAGGACCAGAAGAGCAAAAATAATGGTGTTTGTTCGGTTGCTTGGAATAGTTTGGAGGATTTAGTTGCTCCAGATTTCCCCAATTACCATAACACAGCTGGAATAAAAAAAACCGTAATATAAATACAAATACATTACAGAACACATGTATTTAATAACAGTTCAATACCAGTACAAAAAAAAACATTACAAATACAGGTAATTAATAACACGTTAATACTTCGTGTGTTATAAAGATTACATTATTATTATTATTATTATTATTATTAAAAATAGACCAGACACACAAAGCTGGGAGAGAGTGGAAGTATTCTATCAATCCGAGGACCAACCCAGCCCCATGAATCAAACCTGAAGATAAAAAGATAGCTTAGAGAAAGAAAGATGAGTAGTTAGCTTAATAAAAACATATTAGCCCTACTCTTGAAGCCAGCCAGTCCTACACCATCAAAGACAGATTCACCAAGGCCATTCCACAGAGACACTGACCTAGGGACAAACCATCGACCGTACTGACAGGTTCTACAGCGCGGCAATACGTAAGTAAACCTATGGGAGTCCAACGTAACATGAGTGACACGAGCTGGAACATACAGAGGTGGCAGAGACGAGTTAAGAGGATGTAACACATTACTTCTGAACTTGAAGAGCATGTACAAAGATGTAACACAATGACGGTGACTCAGATTACAATACAGATTAACATACAGAGGTGACAGAGAGGAGTTAAGAGGATGTAACACATTACTTCTGATCTGATGCACCAGAACGATGGTGACTCGGATTACAATCAAGTGAACCGCCGGTAAGAAAATTAGCCTTGGAAACGATACTATCCAGCAACTTGAGATGGCAATCAGCTGCTGAACACCACACTGGAGAACAGTATTCCAACAGAGGCAACACACACCAAGCTCTACGCATTATACCCAACTTATAGGAGACAAACATTGAGATTGACCGAACATACTTCTCAAAAGTCAGCTTGGCATCAAATGTAACTCCCAGAATAACCAAATTCTCAGACCCCTCCAATACAGTCCCACCAAGAATCAAGGGTGGTGATAAAGGATACACCGTGTGAGACCTAAAGACGACCATTGTTCCTAAGTCTTGTCAACATTTAACCTCAAACCCCACAACCTGCACCAATCACTAATATAGGATACACCGTGTGAGACCTAGAGACGACCTTTTGCATTACCTAGTCTTGCCAGCATTTAACCTCGTACACCACAACTTGCACAATCACTAATCTTCTTAACCAGGTCACAATCCAATGACCGAGCAACAGAAATCGTGGCACCAGGGGTCAGCACAACAGCAATGAGAATGGAGTCGTCTGCATAACCATAACAGGTCATTCTCCAAGATGTTAATTAAAGAGTTCAGAGGTATCCAGTAGGAACAACAACGGTCCTAAGACACTACCTTGAGACCCCACAGACACTAATTTTACTCTTTCACTCCGCACACCATCCACAACAACATACTGGGATCGAGCAGTGAGGAATTATGACAACACAGACAGTACTGAACCACCAACAACAACAGAGCAAAGTTTGTAGATGATACACACAAACAAGTAGAATAAACACACACACACAAACAAGTAGAATAAACACAAGTAGATAAATACACACACACAAACAAGTAGAATAAACACAAGTAGATAAATACACACACACAAACAAGTAGAATAAAGACATATTTAGATACACACACACACAAGTAGATAAATACACACACACAAACAAGTAGAATAAAGACATATTTAGATAAACACACACAAGTAGAATAAAGACATATTTAGATGAACACACACACAAGTGGAATAAAGACATATTTATATGAACACACACACACAAGCAGAATAAACACAAGTAGATAAATACACACACACACACAGACAGACAAACAAGTAGAATAAGAAAAAAAACTCACCTTCTATTCGATGCAATGTGAAGAGAAGCAAAAAAATTAACATCTTCACTCTACGATGTTTAATGGAAGACTGATTCACTCCCCTCCTTTCTCCCCCTACCCCCTCTCCCCCCTTTTCCTTCTCACCCCCCCTCCTCCTCTCCCCCTCTTCCTCTCGCCCATCCCCATCCCCTTCTCCACCTCCTCTCCCGTCCCACCCCTAAGTTCGAAGTTCCATATTCTCTCCATTCGAAACATCAAAGCTTCGAATCACCAAAGCTTTTTAATTACTTCCTTACATTTGAATCACCAAATCTTTTTAATTATTTACATTCGAAACACCAACTTTTCTAATTATTTCCTTACATTCGAATCACCAAATCTTTTTTAATAATTTCTTTACATAATAATAATAATAATGTCGGGTGTAACTATATTAATTAATGATGCTATGTATATACAGATATATTTAACATTTACAAATCCAAATTTATATAATATAAGTCTGACACACACACACACACACACACACATAATGTACAGAATAGGAAAATATGCTTTATATTTTATAGAACTTTAATATCGTGGGGAAAAATTTGTGAATATAATTATTAAAAGGAAAATATTAATAACAATAATAACAATAATAACAATAATAATAATAATAATAGGAATTATAATAAAAATAATAATAATAGGAATTATAATAAAAATAATAATAATAATACTGGTAATAATAATAATAATAATAGGAATATAAATAACAATAATAACAACACTTTTTTTTTACATTTGAGTGCCTTGATTCTTCCAAAGTATATATGTCTAAAAACAGAACTAGATTTATTAACAAAAATAATGGTGGTATCTTGTTGTTATTGCTTTGTTGTTATTTTATTGTTTAGAATATATATATATATATATATATATATATATATATATATATATATATATATATTATATATATATATATATTTGAATGAATGTATGAATAAATGTATATATGTATGTATGTATGAATATATGTATGTATGTATGTATTCTCTTACTTACACACAGTCAGACAATATATTCAATTCGTGATCACTAAACCAATCAGAAATTTTTACACTTGTTGCTAGAATTGCATGACCAACCTCACCAAAAAAATGCTTCACTAGGTCAATTTCGAAGCAGTGAGTGAACCATTTATTTCACTGTTTCACTAGGTCCATTTCGAAGCATTGAACTATTTTATTTCACTGTTTCACTAGGCCCATTTCGAAGCATTGAACCATTTATTTCACTGTTTCACTAGGTCCATTTCGAAGCATTGAACCATTTATTTCCTTCTCTTGAAACACGAGTCTATGTATCAGCACTTCGAAGCAGTGAGTAAAATTTTTTTTTTCATATATTACGAGTCTTTGTGATCAGAACTTCGAAGCAGTGAGTGAACCATTTATTTTTTTCTCTTAATACACGAGTCTATGTTTTCAGCACTTCGAAGCCGTGAACTATTTTATTTCCTCCTTTTAAAAATACTGCACGAGTCAATATTATGGTTTCAAAGCAGTGGATCAATATTGCTCGACCTCTTAAAACACAAGTCTATATCAACATTTCGAAGCATTCAGTGAACCATTAATTGTCTCACTTTGAAATAGTATTAATCAATATTATTGTTCGAAGCATTCAGTGAAGAATTAATTGTCTCATTGAAATACTGTATTATTGTTTCGAAGCATTCAGTGAACCATTAACTGTCTCACTTTGAAATACAGTATTAATCAATAATATGGTTTCGAAGCATTCAGTGTTTCACTTTGAAATACTGTATTAATCAATATTATGGTTTCGAAGCAGGCACTGAACCATTCATTGTCTCAACTTACAATACTGTATTAATCAATATTATGGTTTCGAAGCATTCACTGAACCATTCATTGTCTCACTTTGAAATACTGTAAAAACGAGTCTATAATATAATGTGTTTCTCGGTAAAATAATATCACTTTAATATCACTTCATAATTACTGTACATACATGTTTTCTGTAATATCTATTAGGGATAATAAAATGTTTCAAATGTTTCAAATGAACCATGACGTTGTAAGAAAATTGGAGGTAAATGTGTCCTTCAAAACATTGCCATAAAACACCACTTATATAGGAGTTTGTTTCGTGGCATAGTCAGGAGGAATCAGAAGCCTCCAATTTTCATACACGATCACAGGGTCCTTAAGGGGGGAATTTTGTGTTGGTAAATCTGGAGCAACTGAATCCTCCAAACTATTCCAAGCAACAACAGAACACCATTATTTTTCTTCATTGTTTTGGGTGGTAAATCTGGAGTAACTGAATCCTCCAAACTATTCCAAGCAACAACAGAACACCATTATTTTTGTTCATCTGTGTGTCCTGTTGTTTCCTGGCATACTTTGGAGGAATCAAGGCACTCCAATGTAACAAAAAAGAATTACCACCTTAGATTACAGTTAGTTCATTATGTGACTGAATCTTTGTCTTATTTATTTCCTTTTGTAGTATTTCTTTGCCACTTCTCTTCTTTTTTCTCCTCCTTTTCTTTATTATTGCCTTCTTTCTTCTTTTTCTCCTCTTTCTTCTCTTCTTTTTTTCTCTATCATTGCCTTCTTTCTTCTTCTCCTCATCCTCTTCTCTTTTTCTCTATATCTTTGTCTTCCTCCTCCTCCGTTTCTTCTCTTGCTTCTGTAGTGTTTCTCTCTTTTTCTCTTTATCACTGCCTTCCTTCTCCTCCTCTTCATTCTATTTCTCTTTCTCCCCCCCCTCTTCATTCTATTCCTCCTTTTCCTCCTCCTCTTCATTCTATTCCTCTTTCTCCCCTCCTCCTCCTCCTCTTCCTTCTCCTCTCTCCCCTCCTCTTCTTCCTCCTCCCCCTCCTCTTCTCCCCTCTCCCCTCCTCTTCTCCTCCTCCCCTCTTCCTTCTCTCCCTCTCCCCCTCCTCTTCTTCCCCTCCTCTCTCTTCTTCTCTCGTCTCTAGCGCCCCTTCCTCTTGCCTCCAGTCTCACCCTCTCTCTCTTCCTTCCTCCAACCTCCTCTACCTCTTCCTCCTCCACCCCCTCCCGGCCGTCTTCCACCTCCCTCCCCCTCTTCCACCCCCTCCCCCTCTTCCACCCCCTCGCCCCTCCTCTATCAT
>JAWQEG010007663.1:0-22500 GCA_033782935.1 Petrolisthes cinctipes
AAATGTTTTCCCTCTGTGGTCGACTACCTTTTTAATTTAATCGAAATCTCTTTCTTTCCAGGCTTGACTCACTTAAAGAATAAAAAATATACTCCACCACCTTTCGAGATTATCTTCCGTCACTTTCCATTTCCCTTTCTTTCTCCTTTGTGTCTCATAAGTCATATTTTACTTCTACTAGCCCACTACTTTCTCTGTCCTTTTTCCCCATCTCCTTTCCATCTCTTTTATCTTTTCCATCTCCGAGTCTTTCCTCCCCCACTAGTTTTCCCTTTGCTGTTTTTCCCTTTCTTTATTCCTCCCTCCTTCCCGAGTTTCATCTTTCCTGTTCTTTCTTTCCTCCCTCCTTCCCTAGTTCCCCCCGCTACTCTTCCTCCCTATCTCCTTCCCTTGTATCAAATCTCCATTCCTATCCACTTCTCTACTAGAATCAATATACTTTCCCTGTAACGTTCCCACTCTGCTTCCTCTTCCCTCCTCCTCCTCCTCCTCCTCCTCCTCCTCCTCTTGTCTCTTTCCTCCCTCCTCCTTTTCGCTCCCCCTCCCCCTTTTCGCTCCCCCTCCCCCACCAACCCTTTGTCAGTTGCATATTGTTTGTTATTGAAAATTATTAACGTAATCCTGGTGGTTGGAATGTGGTTTTCGTTCTGTAATGGAAATTGAATAGATGTGGGGAGGCGAGGACCGACTCGGGTCTATGGGAAAAAAATCAAATGTATAGTGGCAGTTCTTTCACGTTCGTACGCTTTACTATACCGGGAAATATTGGGTAGGGAAAGGACGATAAAATACCATTATGTAAAGATTACATAATGCGTCGATGTGAAGGTCTTTTCATGCGTCTAGTACTTTTGCCTTTGTACTTGGCTACAGGCAATAGACCGGTCTCAAACTGGAGTCTAGATTGTCTGGTAACACAACGTACCGTATTGAATATAGGTAGCTGTAGAAGCAATAGTCTTATAAATAAAATTGAATCTAGATGGCAATAACTAATCTTACAGGGAATTTTATAAGATTACCAGCATATACTGACATAAGGAAACAACAGTTGTGCTATAGTATGGCTTTGGGTATCACATTGTAGATATACTGTATGTATGTACAATACTGTAAATATGTAGAGAGAGAGAGAGAGAGAGAGAGAGAGAGAGAGAGAGAGAGAGAGAGAGAGAGAGAGAGAGAGAGAGAGAGAGAGAGGAGAGAGAGAGAGAGAGAGAGAGAGAGAGAGAGAGAGAGAGAGAGAGAGAGAGAGAGAGAGAGAGAGAGAGAGAGAGAGAGAGAGAGAGAGAGAGAGAGAGAGAGAGAGAGAGAGAGAGAGAGAGAGAGAGAGAGAGAGAGAGAGAGAGAGAGAGAGAAGAGAGAGAGAGAGAGAGAAGAAGAAGAAGAAGAAGAAGAGAAAAAAAAGAGAGGAGGAGGAGGTAGCAGGGGTGAACCAAGAGGGAGGATGATTGATCTGCAAGGTGCGATAAAAAGGGACATAGAGACCGAATGATAAAAACAGAGGAAAAAGAAGAGAGAAGACAAACATTGGTACTGTGTTGAGAGTTATGTGACCCAGGGGTGTAGTTGGTCTCTGTGTATGTGTGTGTATTTCGTACGTGTGTGTGTGTGTGTATATCTTACGGGTGTGTTTATGAATGTGTGTCGTGATTCATGTGTGGACTGGTTCTACGTATAATATGTTTGATGTGGTTGTGGTGCCTGTGCGAGTGTGTGTGTATGCTAGGTTCATGTGTATATTTGTACGTGTGTGTGTAGGTGTGTAGGTGAAAGAGCCTGGAGGGAATTATTATGTCACCCTGAGGTCGAGTTATGTAAAAGGCATAAGGGACAATAAATATAGACATGGTACAATCGCCTTAAAAACTTTATTTATTACTGGTACACGATGGCTGGTGCCCGTAGGTAGAAGTTACAGCAGTGTTTATGTCAAAAGGAAATCTGATATATACAAAACTTTCTAGAGAGGAAACTTAAATGGGTTACTCTTATGTAGGCGAGTTGGGAGGCGATCGATTCCTCCCAAATGTGTCTTGAAACAAACGAGTATATCCGTATGGGTGTTTGGTAATATAGGTTGAGTAATCAATTTGCTTTCCTATTCATTCACAGTAGATTATTGCCCTCATCGATGTTGAATACGAAAGGGAAAATCAGCAAGCTTAGGAAGGACAGGGGAGAGGGATCGAACCCAAGCAGGGGAACGAAGATAAAATATAAAAGGTTAGTAGTGTGGATATATAGGTAGGCAGGGAGGCAATTCACGCACACACACACACAAATGGATAAGATATGAAATACAGAATGAAAGAGGAAGTGAGAACAGATACAGAGGAGAAGCAAGACAACTACCACCCACTGGGGTTTCAACTCGGGAATGTAAGAAAACCTTTATATCGTACCCCTCAAAGAATTTACATGTATTCGCCGAGGGTGACAAGGAAAGATACTACCCAAACGACACTCATATACATACACACGCACACACTCACACGGGCGGACAGGGATTGAAACACACACACACACACACACACACACACACACTCACACGGGCGGACAGGGAATGACACACACACACACACACACACACACAGAGAGAGAGAGAGAGAGAGAGAGAGAGAGAGAGAGAGAGAGAGAGAGAGAGAGAGAGAGAGAGATATTCATACCTGAGATAATGAAAGATAACTTGTTCACCGTCGAGGAATCCACTTGATATGCTTTACTGAATGACTGAATGATTGGCCCATTGATATATATGTGGAGGAATGAACTCGACCAAATGAAAATAGGAGTCCCTCACGACACTAAGCTTATCAGTAAGTTAGGAAAGGCACGGCAGAGGTGGTGGCAAGTTGACCAGACACACTCACCTCTAGTGGGGTTTAATCAAGACCAATAACACTTGGTCTTGGGTTTAATGTTACAAATTTTGCGATGAAACAGAACCTTTGTACTCGTATACTGTGGTTCTTGTGTGATCTTGTCATGGGTTGGAGGACTTAAGGACCCTGTGATCGTGTATATGAGACCTGGTGACTTCTAATTCCTCCTGACTATGCTACGAAACAAGATAATTCCATATAGGTGGTGTTTCGTGGTAATGTTTGAAGGACTCGCTAACCTCCAATCTTTTTACAACATCACGTGGGTCCTTAATAGCCCTCCAATTTGTAGACACGTGATTACCCTCTTAATATCACCGTTTTGCGATTCGCCAAACACTCCATCATGTGTGTCAAGAGGCAATGGAAAGGTTAAGGAAATAATGATTAACTCGCATATTTCGAAGTTAATGTCATTGGAGTATGAATGTCTAATTTGCCTAAGTATAATTATTCTGAAATGTGGAGATAAGCCCCAGAGAATAAAGAGGCCGGTGATACAGCTGGCAAGTTGGGTACAGCTGATTACTCCAGACTGCTGGGAAACGAATAATTTAGACATAATTTGATTTCTGCGACAAAAACAGCATCTATTGTGAGAAGATTTACTTTGTGGCATGGTTTGAAGGAATCGATAAACTCCAATATATACTCCGGAAGCCCCATAAAACCAGAGGCGAGACAGAAATGAACCGAAACAGACAAACTACATGAAGACACGAACCCCGACATTATAATGAAGAAGAAAGAATTCCTTGAGGCTGGAGGCGGGCAAGCACACACACAGACAGACAGGTCAACACGCAGACAGACAGGCAGGCAGGTTGTGGGACAGAGGGACAGGATGGGTGTCAATATATGAGCAGAAATAGGATCTGCTCGCTAATGGCACGGCTGCGATATTTGCATATAATACGTATCATTATCCCCGGCGGGTAAAAGCACTGGCAGCAACACAGTGCCAAACCCAAACCGGAGGTGGGGGGCTTAAAACCGACATTCTCCTACCCTGCACATGTAACACTGGACCTTACTGGGGCCGGTGGACTCGTGGATGTCCGTATGGTTGGTTGGCTGGTTGGTTGGTTGGTTGGTTGGCTGGTTGGTTGGTTGGTTGGCTGGTTGGTTGGTTGGTTGGTTGGTTGGTTGGCTTGAAAGGGGGAGAAGTGGAGGGACAGGAGTGAAGAGGAAGGAAGGAAGGAGAAGGAGGAAAGGGGAATAGAAGGGAGGGGATGATTGCAAAAGAGTGGAAGAAGGAAGGAGTAGAAAGGGAGAGGAGGGGTAGGGCAAAAAATGGAGAAGAGGGTCAGGGAGGAGAGGAGTGGAACGAGGTGGAGGGGAAGGTAGTGGAGGGAACAACAGAATGGGAGGAGGAAAGGGGATGGTGGTGGTGATGGTGGTGGCTGTTGTTTTATGGTGAGTATCTGTATCAATAATTATTTGTACGGATATGCAGTGTTTGTCATGCGCTGGTGGTATTAATTTGGCGTTTGGGAGGGGGGCTGGGGGTACGGGTACGTGACTGTGATCATTGGAAAAATATCGACAAAGCACATTAATATATTAGATTGTAATCTGTTCAACACGTACTCTTATGGAATATATATAATGTATGTATGTATGCATGTATGTGTATCGTACATATGGGTATGTGTGTATGTATGCATTTATGTAGGCTATGCTTGTTTGTACTGTATAAATGTATGCATATAGGTTGTATGTCGTCCTGCAAGTTTTACATTTTGTATAGAAAATAAAGATTGAGTTTTAAGTTCCAACTACTAATTTCAAAGAGCCGGATTTGTTGGCATGACACTGTGAAATACATCCATGTGTATCTGAATGCATTTATAAGTACAGTAACTACGCACATATTCGCGCACACACACACTTACACACACACACACTTACACACACACACACTTACACACACACACACTTACACACACACACACACACACACACACACACACACACACACACACACACACACACGTCTACATATCCCCACAAGCCGACAGTCTCGTCCCTGCACATAAACAACAGGAAATCGTGTTTACAATCAGTGATTTTGGCTCTGGTACACAAACACAACACATGGAAATATTGAAGGAAGAGTGGGACGTGCTAGCGTTATATAAATACGTTACCTGGACGGGGTTCACTGGTACAGAATACTTGGTTTGGACATCACCAGTATCTGTATAGTACATGAGAGGTGGGAGGGACGTGAAGTGGGAAGCCTGTGAAGTGAGGTAGGAATTGAAGTGAGAGAAATATCAGCTTGAAGGAAGTGAGGGAGGTGAGTTAGCGAAGTGGGAGAGAGGTGAGATTGAAGGGAGGCGAGTGAGACTGGAGAGAAGCGAATGAGGTGGGATGGAGGTGAGAGGTGGGTGGGAAACGAGTGAAACAGAGGAGGGTAAGATAGAAAGGAAGAGAATTTGATAGTATGGAAGAGAGTGAGATGGAAAAGAAGATAAAAATGGAGGGAAAGAAGAGAGTGAACTTGAAGGGAAGAGAATGAGTTGGGAGGGTAGAGTGTTAGAAGTACGAGAAAGGTAAAATAAAGTTTGACAAGTGAAGTGGTGGGACCGAAGCACCACCCTCTGTATCGCCGCACCAACCATTACACAAAGTTTGGAAGTTTCATATGGTAATCTACGAATGGAAGAGTAGACCATAGCGGTGAAAATGTATGCACAGATGGAATGGGAAGCCTACATACACCTTAACTATTCTTTAGCACACACACACGCACGCACACACACACACACACACACACACACACACACACACACACACACACACACACACACACACACACACACACACACACACACACACACACACACACACACACACACACACACACACACACACACACACACACACACACACACACACACATTTGTAGATAAAATACATAAACACATGTACACACAAGATCATGCCGTGCACACACATATACACACATCCATTCATATAAAACGCCATTTTTTTCAGTACACATTGCACGCACAAAATTACAAATACACTGCAAGCACACCATTACATTCACCATATGGGTTTACTCTAGCCATCCGCCTCAGTCAGTCGTAAGTACCATCAGAAGAAAAAAACAGCCTCATCCACACACCAGTTCAGGAAAGGTAAAGGCAAACGTAGCAATCTTTAGTGCAACACCGACCATACCGTACTCCACAACCACAGGGTACACTAGAAGGCTGATCATGTTAGAAAGATAAGAGCACAATCCCATGATAGCGTTCAAAACAAATTATTCATTACACATGTTGGACAAGACACAACATCACGGGACAAGCTTGATGTAAAGAAGCACACACACCAAACAAACAATCGTAACAGTGGAGTCAGATGAGTTTCATTTTGAATACTGAAATACCTGTGAGGTGTCATTTTGTGTCAGGTAGGTGTAACGATACTATTTTTGAGTGTATGTACTTAAGCATAATTACACGACAGCATTCATAACCAAGCCTACACCACCTGGACAAACCAATAACGGAGGGAATACATTTGAGAGCATAAGTAGGCTTGGAAAAAGGAAGGAAGGAAGGAGGGATGGCGGAAGTACATTTGAAGATGAAGGCAAGCAGACAAGAAGAAAAAGATGGAAGGAGGGAGGTTGCATGTTTGAAGATGAGAATATCAAGAAGGTAGGCATGAGGGTCAGGAACGAGTAAATTTGAGGGTGAATGCAAGTAACCAAGAAGGCGTGGAGGAAGGAAGGAAAAGAAATGAAGGAAGGAAATGAGTGAGTACAATATTTGCGGGTGAAGAGAAGAAGATAGGCAAGCAAGAAGTCATGAACGAAGGAGGGAAGGAGGGAAGTAGAGAGAGTGAGGGAGGAAGCACATTTGAGGGTGGAGGCGGCACTGGTCCCTCACGTCATTATATTACACCAGGGCGGCCTCTCTCAAATATTACATTACCCAGCCTTGCGTGTGGTTCAGGAGCATCAGCTACGGCAAAGGTGTAGCTGTAGGTTGGGTAGAGATGATGTGGGTGCATGTGGGATGGGTACAAGTGTAGTTTGCAGGATGGGTAGAGATGATGTGAGTGTAGGATGAGTACAAGTATAGTTTGCAGGATGGGTAGAGATGATGTGAGTGTGGGATGAGTACAAGTATAGTTTGCAGGATGGGTAGAGATGATAGCAGTGTAGGATGGGTAAGTAGAGGTGTAGTTGTAGGATAGACAGTGGTAATATGGGATGGGTAGAGATGTGGAGTGAGAAAGGATTGAGTGTTGGATAGGTAGAATGTGTAGAGTGTTGTGGGATGAGTGGGGATGTGACTGTAAAGGATAAACAGGATTAATGTGATTGTAGGATGGATGGAGATGCATGTGAGTGTTGGATGAGTAAGGATGTAGGTATAGGATAGACAAGGGTGTGGGTGTAGGAGAGGCAGGGATGTAATTGTTGGATAGGGAAAGATGTGGATGTAGGACAGGTAGGGATGTGAGTGTAAGAGAGGGAGAAAGCTATATGTGAGAGCATGGAGGTAAGTAGGTTTGTGTGTGTGTTGGGGGGGGGGGATATGCAAGACAGTAGTGAGAGTTAAATACATATGAACTTGTACCTCCACTTGTATGTGTGACTTCATGTATGTGTGTGTATGTGTGTGCAGATGGTGTGTGCGTTTGTGAAAGGTAGAAGTTTAGTACTTGTGTTCTCCTTTCCACCCTCCCTTTATACATACCCTCCTCCCTGCGATCCCCTCTCACTCTCCCTTTATTGCTGCCGTTCTCCCTTTGCTCTCATACTACCCTATTTTCTGTCTGTCTATCCACCCATTCACCTATCAGCCTGTATATTATCTATCTCCCTGTCTTTATATCTATCTATCTGTCTAGCTATATATCGTACTGTTTAATTATCTATTTTGAGCTTTGACCTGCATTAAGAGTAAAATAAGAGTTAAATAAGAGATATGGAGTACACACACACACACACACACACACACACACACACACACACACACACAGCATCCCCTGTACCCGCATCACTCCTCCCCACATCCACTCTACTGTCTTCCACTTTACTCCCACTCATGCCTCCCTCCTTCCCTCCCTCCCAGCCAGCCAGCCAGCCAGCCAGCATCTTCCCCCATTAATCTTAGACATGCCTACCATTATTTACAGGACGCCAGAAACCATTAATTCGCCAATTTCTTACTAGCCAGAGACGCGCTTAATGCTGAGCTGCACAGGGTAGAAAAAAAAAAAAGTGTGAGTTAAAATTTATCACATTAGCTATTTCAGTGGCATGTGTGTGTAAGAAAGAGATAGCAAAGAAAACGTGGCAAAGCAATAGGAGAAAAAAAGGGAGAGAACAGGAGCGACAGGCGAACTATGAGAAGAGAAAAAGAAGTGGGGGGGATAGAAGAATTGGATAATGAAGGAAATGGGCAAGGGGGAAGGAAGGATTGAAAGGTAAGAGAGGAATATGTAAAAACAAAGGGAGAAAATGAACAGGAGAAAAGAAAGAAATAAAAACGGAGACGAAAGGAGCAATAAGGAAAGAACAGGGATGGGAAAGGGGAAGCTAGGCAGAGACGAGGGTAAGGGAAGGTCAAGAAAGGAAAGAAGAGAGAGAGAAAAAATGAAACAGATAGTAAGCGGGAGGGAAGAACAGAGGAAGAAAGGATGAAAGACACTGGAAAGAAGGGACGGAAGGAGGGTAGGGAAAATATGATAGAGAACTATTGTGTTACTGTTTCTAATTATACATAAATTAAACAAAATTATTTTACCCAGTGTTAAGACCAGTTATATTACGAAAGTTATAAGGGGACTATACTCCAATTTCTTTACCCTGACAAAAATGTACAGGCTCCTTTATTTAAATATTTACTTAATGTTTGGCAAATGTAAGTTAATCCAAGACAAATTACACTTAAAATTTTCTCAACTTTGTACTTATCTGCAACTTATGAACACTGAAATATACGCGAAACGTGTATTAAATTCATGTATATTAAATAAGAAGGAAATCATTGTATTATCTCTAGGTATTAGAAATGGAGCATATCTGAATTTTTCTCCCGAAGATGAAGAAGCTAAATACCAGTCAGTCAACTCACTCACTACTCACGTGGTCGCTTTAACTTGCGTAATGTTATCCTCCATCCTACACATCACACCTATTTGGCAACTCGAGCAGAAATAGAACATATGGTGAGAGAGAGAGAGAGAGAGAGAGAGAGAGAGAGAGAGAGAGAGAGAGAGAGAGACTGCGTGTACTTGTGTGACAAGGTTGACCCGGTAGGAAAATAGAAGACGAGCAGAAAACAAAATGAGACAACGAATAAGAAAGGAGGAGATTAGGGAGAATATTAAGAAAAAAAATAGGAAAACCGAGGGAAATAGCTGAAGAATGAGACCAAGGAAAACGAGGGAGTAGGACAAAAGGAAGATGCTGTTAGGGATATAGTCAAGGGAAGTGTATACAATAAATAGGATGAATAGGGAAGAGACAAGATAGAGGAGACAGTCAAGAGAAAGGGATATATACGATGGATAGGAAAACAAATAAGGGAAAAGGCAAGACAATGGAGAAAGTAAATAGAAAGTGAGGAGGCAAGGGAGAAACGAGACCAGAGAAAGGAAGACATAGAAGTAGTTTAATTGAAGGCACGACAAGGAAAAGAGGGAAGACAAAGTAGAATAACAAGGGAAAATACAAATAGGGAGATACAAGAGAAGATACAAATAGGGAGGTACAAGAGAAGATACAATTAGGGAGGTACAAGAGAAGATACAAATAGGGAGGTACAAGAGAAGATACAAATAGGGAGGTACAAGAGAAGATACAAATAGGGAGGTACAAGAGAAGGGAAGACAAGGGAGAAAATCGGTGGTACATAAAACAAAGGAGGAGGCAAGAGAAGAGAAGACAATGGTGGAAGATTGGAGAAGGGAAGACAAGGAGGTAGGCGGACGCAAGGGCAAGACAGGCAGGAGGACAGACAGGCACGTAAATAGGGTTACTAGGAGGGTGGGCAGTGGACGGGGAGGGTGTGTGGCAGGCAGGAGGGCAGATAATAGAGTAGGGAACAGGGAGAGATGGCAGGGTGGAGTGCATGCAGGCTCAGTAAGGCAGGCAAGCAAGCAAGCAGGCAGGATAGGTCGGAGAATAGAATACAAGGTTATATCATAGTAGTACTACAACCAATTATTATCAGAATCTGAGAATAGAATACAAGTGTCCAGGAGGTTGGATAAATTTATGGCAACCAGTGACGCGAAACATAATGTCTGGTAATAGGTATCAGAGGAAGGAATGTAAGGCAGGATGGTTTAGAGAACAGAATCCAGGTGTAATGGGGATTCTTGGGACGCTGGTAGGAGGATGGAGGGGTAGACAGAGTAAGACAGTAGAATGTAGGATACTGTGAATGAGGGTGGTAGGTGACACGAAGGGGCCATGGTACAAAGACAAGTGGCAGAGAAGATGGAAAACTGTGAGGTGTAATGTGGGAAGCAAGATGATGGGGAAAACAAAGAGTCTGTAAATAAGGTGAGAAAGGTGTACCCACGTGTCGTTCTATTTTGACATTGTGTTTATAAGGCAGGATCCAAATAATGAGGCCACATGTAGTAAGGAACTAACTGGCATCATCAGTGACAGGGTTGGATGGGAGAACAGAGAGCACCACAGCGAAGGACACATTTTCGTGGACAAAAGAATGTTACGGAATACCAAAGTAGGCTGGAAATTTAATAAGAATGTATACAAAGAAGGAAAAAGGGGGATAAATATGAAAGTGCATATAGACAAAGGAAAAAGATCCAGCAAAGGAGCAAGGCAGGCAGGAAAGGAGACTAGTATGAAAGGAAGGCAGGTAGGCAAGCAAACAAGCAGGCATATAGAGACGGAAGGTGGCAAGCAGGAAGGCACGCAGGAAGGGAAGCAGGCAACATAGGAGGAGGGCAGGCAGGCAGGCAGGCAGGCAAGGTGGCAAGCTGGTTTGTCTCTAGCCTTATTAACAGCGAGCCTGACACCCGCCTCCTCCCTTATTACCAGAAGCCACCACGACCACACACACGTACACACTCACGGTCTCTCCATGCTACCTACTTTATACATACCAATAACAACGGATGGTAACCAGAATGGAGTAAAGTAAACATTCATATACAATAGGATCAGTAAATAGCATCTGAAAACGAAAAGCACACTCACCACAGGGACAAATTCGACAACTTGTTTTTATCCAGCAACCCAAATTATAAGGAGAAGAGTGAAGAGTATATACAACGGGCGTACGCGATACAGTTATCGAATATAGGCATCATATCTACAGATTTTCAAACAACAAACACAAACGACTTAGTAAAGAAATTGAGGAATAAAAAAATAAAAAAAACTAGTGAAGGCAACTCGTTCACTAAAGATTTCCTTCTGATATTAACACTTGGCATTCACAAAGGTGTAATGATACATTGTATATAAGAAATGTATCCAAGTCATCTTTTGTAGGTATGTTTCTATCTCCCCTATTTCTGTTTTACCGTCCTGGCACAACACAGTCATTTATGCGTTTTTAAAAGTTATTCAAACGTGACACTTGGACTCACGGACGGATGGACTGCGTTTCATGTATTGCAAAGAGACATAAAACAGCCAAAAGGGACACAACAGCATCCAAGGCTACCACACCCTAACCTTTACTGTATAAATACGTGTAAACCTTTCCTGACCCAGCCGTCACCATTCCATACCCACGACAACATCAACGTAAACACGATAATCATCACCACAGCAATAGCAGTTAACTACCACACCAACGCCAGTCCACCACAACCCAACACACACACACACACACACACACACACACACACACACACACAATGACCATTACCGCAGCCACAACTACTCCGCCGCCGCCACACAGAACGACTCCATCAAGGCAGCTGGACGGAACAACTCTATTTGAGCGCCTGACTGGACGTTCCACACCACCACCACTACTACTACCACCATCACTCACACACTTCTCCATTTACAGTTCCGCCACCACCACCACCACCATCACCCACACACCACTGCACTTCTCCATTTACATTTTCACCACAATTACTCACACGATACTCCATTTACACTGCCACCACACAACCATACCACCCAAAACTCCATAAACATTCAGTTTTTCAGTACCATCCCCACACACTTACACCACTTACTTCCACTACCATCACCAGACACTACACCACTTGCTTTCACCACCCTTACCACCACCACACGCAAATACTCCTCCCCTCCCACTTATACACGCACACACACACACACACACGCGCGACTCCTTCCACATCTCCCATCATCACAGTCCAGGAACCACGCATATGTCTCTTTGTTCTCATGTTTGGCGACACGTGCAACTAATAGGACAAGGAGGAGAGATGAAGAATGAGACCCAAAGCTGTATTTCTGGTGACACCCATTCAGTGTAAGTAAGATCTTGTAAGGGGTGTGATGGTGGGGGTGAAATGTAACGAAATCAGGTACCCGCAATAATCGCCTGCACAGTACGATTTCAACTTTCCCACATAGTACTGACATCCACACAACACTTACAGTCTCACACACTATCACTCAAAGTTTCTTGCAGCAACAGGTATAGCGTTTAGAGAGAGCAAATCCTCTCAGCTAGTTTGGGAAAGTCTACGGGCACCCATATTTCACCCTCAACAATGACACTCTTACTGCAACAAAGCCACTTCCTTTCAATTCTTCACTTGACCCTCCTTACCTTCCATTTCCTTTGTGTTTGCTGTACTTATTCTCTGTATCCTTCAACATCGTACTACTAAGTATTCTAGGCATAGAGAGCGCGGTCTTCATTCTTCTCCAATACAATTATCTCTCAACAAAAATAAGATATTGTCACTTCACCACACAGCAACACTAACAGTTCCAACAGCAACAACAAACCTGACAACTTCCACAATAACAACAACATCACTGACACTAACAAGCACAAACACCGGGTGAGAGAAGGAGGTGGAAGAGAAGGAATAGGAGGAGGAGGATGAGTAGAAGGAGGAGGTGGAGGAGGAGAGCAAAGGCAAGAGCGAGTTGAACGTAGTTGTAGTGAGACAACCTGATACCAGAGGACCAAGTGGTACCTAGCATGATGTAAACTGAGACACTCGGCCAATAACTGACTGCCTGACTGACTGACTGACTGACAATAAACGTGTAGTGGCTATGCTTTGGTCGTTTACATTTAGTTTTGGGAAAGTTTACGAGTATCACATCATCTTGTTGTACTAGAAATATGTGTCTCCCTTTCTTCACTCTCTCAGCTCTTTTCCACACTCTCCACTTCCTCTTACCTTTCTATCTACTCTCTTTTCCTTCTGCTTTCTCTCTTGTCTTCTTACTTCTATTCTAAGTCATAGGTTTCTTCTCTCACTCTATCTGTCTCTTGCATCAGAAATCCCCATCCCATCGAGTCTCCTCCTCACATAGAGCTCCTGAATCCCCCCTCCCCTTTCCTTCCACCATCGGACTCATATAAGAACCTCCCTTAACTACCTCTCACCCACCCAGCTTTCCCCCCACTTTACTCTCTCACTTCCCTCCACCGTTTGCCTCCTCTCCACCTGCCTCTTCTCCACCTGCCTCCCTCTCACCGCCTCTCCTCCACCTGCCTCTCCTCCTCCTGCCTTCCCTCCCACCGCCTCTCCTCTACCTGCCTCCCTTCCACCTGCCTCCCTCCCACCTTCCCTCCACCTGCCTCCCTCCCACCTTCCCTCTGGCGATCCCCAATATCGGTATTTTTGTCTGGAGTCTGGCCGGCGGACGCTCAAGTTCCTGATTACTGGCTGAGCCGCGGGGGGCCGCTTTTATAATCAAATATGCGCATAATTAGGTCGGGGGCAGGTGGGCGGGGTAAGGGAAGGGGGAAAGAGGGAAAGGGAAGGGGAGAGGGAGATAGGGAAAACAAAGGGGGAAAGTAAACGGAAACGAAATGTAGACGGATGACAAAAGGAAAAGGACAGAGTAAAGGAGGGGGGAAATTATATACTGATAGTGAGTGGGGAAAGGGGCATAAAATGGAGACAGAAGGTAGGCAAGTAAAGAGTGAAGCGGGGAAAAGAGCGAGCGCGAAGGGGACAGGTTTTGGAGGGAGGGGGTGATAATGCTGGAGGAAGGAGGTGGGAAACGGAGGGGGCAGGCCTAGTTCACAGCGGGCTGGTGTTGGTGGGGAGAAAGTGAGATACAAGGTGCGAGTGGACTGTTTAGGTAAGGAGGCAAGGAGGGGGGGGGGGCTGAGGAAGTGAAAGTTGGAATGGAAAGTGACACAAGGTTGAGGACAATGGGACAGATTTTATTGAGGGTATTTTATTGTGTTGGTAGAATTAAAGCAACAACAAAACAACTGTTCCAAGAAAAAGGCCACTTTCAAATTTTGGTCAGTTTGGTCTGTTTCTTCGCACAGATTGTAGGAATCAAGAGAGACCACCAGTGTACCGAACACAATAACCAGGTGAGACGTCAGGCTTAATGCAGATGGTGAAAATGAAAGTCTTCAATTGGGAAGGAATCTCGGTCGGGTAAGGGACAATCAGGTTAGTTATACAAAGGTGCAGGTTATATTTAGAAGGTTATTGAGATGTAACAGTAAAGAGGTGGGATGGAGAGAGCAGCTGGGAATGAGGCAGATGAAGTAGAGGTAGTACAAGGAGGAGAGATGAAGAATGAGACATTAAGCTGTATTTCTGGTAACACCCATTTAGTGTAAGTACGACCTTGTAAGGGGTAGGATGGTGGGGGTGAAATGTAACAATATCAGGTACCCGCAATAATCGCCAGCACAGTACGATATCAGCTTTCCCACATAGTCCTGACATCCACACAACACTTACAGTCTCACACACTATCACTCATGTACCAGGTAACTAGTATGCTATTGCTATCATATCAGTGGGTATCCTTTTTGCACATAATTTTCCGTTGCATATTTATTTTGGGTACACCTCTGCCTGCCGAGATGCAGTCGAGAATGATACCACTGAGCTGGTATACAGTCTATGTATTCATCCGTATATGATATATTCATTTATACAGTTATGTTCACTTCTGGTTGATCAGCAGGAGGCCCGGGGGAAGTGACCCAGACACTCGAGTATCCTCTCTTCCTCACTGCCCCCCACCCGTCCAGACCTACCTCCCCCTTTACATCTTACTCCATTCTTTCTTCCTGTCTAATCCTTGTTTTCCTTTCATTCATTCATTCATTTCAAATCTTCCTCCTCCCTTCATATTTCTAACTTCCTTCCTTCCATGAATATTTCTTCCATCCTCTATTCTCCCTCGCTATACTCTTCCCCTTCTTCTTTTCTCCCTCGCCATGCTCTTCCCCCTCTCTGTTCTTCCTCTTTAGTCTCTCTCCTTTCTCCCTTCCTCAAAACTACCTTCCTTTCTGACACCCTTCCTTCTTTCTTCCTCACTCGCCAAGCCTTCCCTTCTCTCATCTTTACTCCCTACGCCATCGTCATGTTAACACGAGAGACAACTCTTAATTGAACTGTATGGGGACACCAGATACAAATGAAAAATCTGTATCATTCTGAAAGGGGAATTGTCACCATAAAAATGAACACTGGTGTTGCCTGCCTCACATACGATAGATAGAGTCTCTCACGTGTGCTGAAGACTCATATGTGTTTTGTGGATATTATGCTTATCAAACCTGAAAAGAGGAACGTAATTTTGCGATGGTACGAAAGGTTATACCAAATCATACGTGCGTAGTAAAATGTATTATCTTAGAACCATGAAGGAATTGATTGAAAAATACATCGTGAGAATTAACCGTGCTCGATAATATTACTTTAATATTACACACACACACACACACACACACACACACACACACACACACACACACACACACACACACACACACACACACACACACACGGACACACACACACGGGCACCCTAACAAACTTTTCCATAAAGAGAGGGATGGGGGTGGGGGGATGTGGGAGACAGGCGTGGGAGGTGAGTGAAGTAACGCTTGTTTTTGGAGTGAGGGGAAAAGTGATCAGAGGGATCAGAGGAAAGGGGAAAGGTGGACAGAGGGAAGGAGAAAAAAGGGGAATTAATTTACAAAGGTAATGCATACTACTCTACCCCTATCCCTACATCTCCCAATTCCCATCACCTCCACCTCCCCACTAACTACCCCCTCCCCTCCACCTTCAAATTACCTCCTCCCTACACCACCTCCCCCAACAAATTATACCCTGGCCTACACCTTCGCCTCCCCCACCAAATCACCTCCCCCCCCCCCCCCCCCATTTTCCGGCCCGCCGACCCATTTTTCGATTTCCCGGTATGGATTTCAGATGTCAGGTCTCTGTAGTTGATCGCAGCCCACAGGTTTTATATCTCCAATTGTGTACAGGTATTGGTTATATATTTTCCAAATGCTTTAAGAATTTGGGTATGGTTTCCTCAAGTGTGGTAGGATTTAGGCATTAGTTTTCCTCAAGTTTGATAGGATGCAGATATTATTTTTCCTAGTGTGTGGGGATATACATAGGTCATGTTAGGTTGGGTATTATTTCTTCCTATTGTTACATAATAGGATTTGTGTGTTGTTTCCCCAGCAGTGATATTGGCGCCAAACAATGTAGGCCTAAACAAGGGAAATTCATTCGTGGGAAGGTAGAGGAGGAGGAGAAAGAGGAGTGGGAAGGGAAAGAAGAAGAGTAAGAAGAGTGAGGAGCAGGAACAGTGTTGAAACTTATGAAATATCCTCACTCTGTATATGAGATAACCACACACACACACACACACACACACACACACACACACACACACACACACACACACACACACTTGCGCATCAACCCACCTGCATCCCTCCACGCACACACAGAGCATTAATGAAACAGGAACATACCTTTAAACCATACTCACTCATACACACGCACATACACATCTGCCCACACTCTGACCCTTGCTTCAACACATACACGCGCACACACGAGCGTGCGCCTAAAGCTACAGTCGTATATACCTGAATGCGCATTATTTGCACATACACACAGGTATACAAATACATACTTACCCAGAACCTGCACACCTATACACTTAGACGAACGCACCAGCCACTGCGATAGAACACACACACACACACACACACACACACACACACACACACACACACACACACACACACACACACACACACACACACACACACACACACACACACACACACACACACACACACACACACACACACACACCACACCTTAACTAATACGCGAACGCAATCTCACATGCAACTCAACCCTCCATTTCCGACCAATACGCGGCCAAAATAACATTAAAGCCAATACTACTATGGAGCTATTGTGGGAAGAAAATGTACACACTGAAATTGCATCTGAATTAAAGAGAACGTGGCGTGAAGGGGAGGAGTATGGAAGCTCAGGTGGCGGGAGTAGGATGATGGCGCTGGGAAATGTGAAGGCAATTGAATGTTGACGTGAGGAACAATGAAGATGGTATTGTGTGACTGGAGAAGAAGTGAACGGTAGGTGAGAGAATATTGGTCCGTTCTGTCCCCTGCAGTCAGGAATGAGGATGGGGTGAGGAGATAAGAGATGAAATAGATCTAAAATAGAGATTTTGAAGGAATGGGAGCAGCGGAAGAGGAAGTATATGGAAATAGAGATAAAAGGAGGGTGGGAGTCAGTGATTTAAAGACATATGGGAAGGTGGGAAGAGAAGGAAAACATGTAGAAGAGTGGAGGAAATGTGGGGAATAGCGAGAGTTAGGGATGAAGTGGGTGAGGGAGGTGAGGACAGGGAGGCGAGGCGTGGGATGTATGCTTAAAGAAACAATGAAGAGAGGGTGTAAAGGAGAGAACATTAAGTACGGTGAGTGGGAGGTGAGGACAGCGAGGTGAGAAGAGATGAACTGGGGCAAGGGGAGGGAAGCGAAAGTGTGGGGGAAGGTGAAAGGGGGGAGATGGGAACTGGGGAATATAGGGAAGAGGGGAGAACAATGACAAGAGAGAATAAACAGTAAGGGGAAGAGAGGGAAACAGTGCCAAGAGAAGATAAACAATGGGAGAAGAGAGGGAAGAGATGAAAGCAATATCAATAGAGGAAAACAGTTGCAGGAGAGAGGGATCTATGAGGGAGGGGAGGGTAGAGGGGGGAGCCATCAATAACGCAGGCCAGATTATGATATTAAACGACGCAGCAAAATGGTCCCGTTTGCGGGTAGGGAACGAGACGGCCCTCAAATTTACTGCCCTTTTCAAATATATAGGAAGTGATGCGCGCCCAGAATAATGAGCATTTAGACCCGATTGGGAGCTGGAGGGTGTTGTGAGGGTGGAGGGGGGGGGGGCTTGATGATTACACACATATATATATATTAAAATCGAAAAACACGCTTGCACATATAAACGTGTTTTTATTATAATGAATACAACGACGTGTATGTATAAATAAATCATCTGAATCAGAGTCGCCCTGTTGGTATCTATACAAAACCACAGATGTGTCCAAATACAAACACAATTTAGATGGAACAGGAAGTGTTGAGGTGGGGGGGGGGGAGGTTAGGGGGAGTGTGGGCCGGAGAGGGGGATTTATTCGCACATTAGATTTTGCACGTAAATTGCAAGTGCAGAAATAAACATTTGCAAACATAATTAAACACCCCACATTTTAATCAAGGGAAAATATTTGCAGGCATCCAAACCGAATTACACACAAACCCGGCTCATTAAGCGGACCCAGGTAGTTATGTAACGTTTTATACCGATGTGGCCGCAACACCACACCTGGCATTATGTGTATTGTGTGTACGGTACGCTGCTGTAATAGTACATGTATTTGTGTTGCACTGTAAATAATATATGCACATGTAAATATTATCGGGATGGTGCCTCATACAGCCTGTACTTGGTTTAGAACACAATTGCATAAATATTATTAAATGGGAATGAATAGATAATGTATATATTTTTCTCAGTGCCTCATACAGCCTGTACTTGGTTTAGAACACAATTGCATAAATATTATTAAATGGGAATGAATAGATAATGTATATATTTTTCTCATTCTGTGTGTGTGTGTGTGTGTGTGTGTGTGTGTGTGTGTGTGTGTGTGTGTGTGTGTGTGTGTGTGTGTGTGTGTGTGTGTGTGTGTGTGTGTGTGTGTGTGTGTGTGTGTGTGTGTGTGTGTGTGTGTGTGTGTGTGTGTGTGTGTGTGTGTGTGTGTGTGTGTGTGTGTGTGTGTGTGTGTGTGTGTGTGTGTGTGTGTGTGTGTGTGTGTGTGTGTGTGTGTGTGTGTGTGTGTGTGTGTGTGTGTGTGTGTGTGTGTGTGTGTGTGTGTGTGTGTGTGTGTGTGTGTGTGTGTGTGTGTGTGTGTGTGTGTGTGTGTGTGTGTGTGTGTGTGTGTGTGTGTGTGTGTGTGTGTGTGGTGTGTGTGTGTGTGTGTGTGTGTGTGTGTGTGTGTGTGTGTGTGTGTGTGTGTGTGTGTGTGTGTGTGTGTGTGTGTGTGTGTGTGTGTGTGTGTGTGTGTGTGTGTGTGTGTGTGTGTGTGTGTGTGTGTGTGTGTGTGTGTGTGTGTGTGTGTGTGT
The DNA here is from genome assembly GCA_033782935.1 of Petrolisthes cinctipes. NCBI lineage: Eukaryota > Metazoa > Arthropoda > Malacostraca > Decapoda > Porcellanidae > Petrolisthes > Petrolisthes cinctipes. The sequence continues at coordinate 19,535 of JAWQEG010007663.1, forward strand.
GTGTGTGTGTGTGTGTGTGTGTGTGTGTGTGTGTGTGTGTGTGTGTGTGTGTGTGTGTGTGTGTGTGTGTGTGTGTGTGTGTGTGTGTGTGTGTGTGTGTGTGTGTGTGTGTGTGTGTGTGTGTGTGTGTGTGTGTGTGTGTGTGTGTGTGTGTGTGTGTGTGTGTGTGTGTGTGTGTGTGTGTGTGTGTGTGTGTGTGTGTGTGTGTGTGTGTGTGTGTGTGTGTGTGTGTGTGTGTGTGTGTGTGTGTGTGTGTGTGTGTGTGTGTGTGTGTGTGTGTGTGTGTGTGTGTGTGTGTGTGTGTGTGTGTGTGTGTGTGTGTGTGTGTGTGTGTGTGTGTGTGTGTGTGTGTGTGTGTGTGTGTGTGTGTGTGTGTGTGTGTGTGTGTGTGTGTGTGTGTGTGTGTGTGTGTGTGTGTGTGTGTGTGTCCATTGCTCGTATTCATCTCTGTCATTGTCCCATCCCTTTCCTTTTGTCTTCCAGGGACACTCAAAATACCTTCCATTTTCTTATTGTCTTCCTCTGACATTGGGTATAGTTGTGTACCCTTTCCAGCTCTTGTAATCTCAGTTCCATTTCGCATCTTACCATTGTACCCTTCGATATAATATTATATTCTTACATGATGATGATTTATATATCTTGGGTCGAGCTTCATTCTCCCTTCTGCAACACTCCTCTCTTTCAACTTTATCTTTCTATTCACTTGGCTATTCTTGTTATTGTAGTCCTCTATTCTCCTTCTGTATTCATTTGCATCCTCTTGAATGCTTGTTACGCTTTTTTTCCCCCTCTTCCATCTCCAATCTGTTTATGTTTCCCCTCCAGTAGGTCTCACTCCCTCGCCATCTTCTTGCCACCCTATATATCCTATCACAACCATTTCTTCGTGCTTTCCAGATCATTTGTCCCTCGTCCCCACGGCTGCTTTTATATGTCCCTTTTCCTTTCCTATGGTATATACATCTTCCTGTCTGTGGTTCTCCTCGTTTCTCTCTGTTTATCTCTACGTCCCTCTCTGGTTCTCTGTTCTCCCATATTCATTCTGTATACACACACCCAATACATGATAAATTACACATTCTGCGTTAAACAAATTGAAATCACGAATGAAACGTTTGGAAACAGCCATATCCTCACATTGATATCCCTGCGTTCAGTATGAAACTCATTCGACGGACCCCCTGAAACGATAGCTTTTTGAGTGCGTGTGTGTTGGGGCCCATCTCGGTGATAGTCTGTTTATCCATGGCCGCTTCGGTGTTTATCCATGTTTACTTTATCTCTCATTGTTTGTTTTTGGTGATTTCTCCTGCATGTATCGTCTTCCCATATGTTGCCTTTTTCTCCCATCTTTTTATTTCCTTTACCTTCCCCCTTTCTTCCCTTACTATAGATCACTCCTCCTTCCCCCTCCATTGCAGTATCTCCTGCCTTCTTGCTCCCCCCTCCCCCACTTTCCCCCATTACACACACACACACACACACACACACACACACACACACACACACACACACACACACACACACACACACACACACACACACACACACACACACACACACACACACACACACACACACACACACACACACACACACACATCCGACAGACACCCAACTTGCGCGTATGGACGATAGATTTAAGAGGGTGCCATAAATTATCGTCCGCCACCGTCCGCGAACCGGGGAAGTGATGGGCGGGGGAGCGAAGGAGAATGAAATGGAGTGTGAAATTGGTGTAGAGGGGGAGAGAGAGAGAGAGAGAGAGAAAGAAAGAGACAGAGAGACATACATACATCCAGACAGACAGACAGAGAGGTAGAGTCTGAGAGGGGAATTTATAGATACAGAGAAAAATGGAGAAGGAAGAGATTGATACAGGGAAAGAAAGTGAGCAAATAACCAAGACAAGAGTTAATGAGATAAACAAACAGAGATAGTAGGACACCCATAAACAAATAATACACAAACGTATCCATACATACACCCACCCACACACACACACACACACACACATACACACACACACACACACACACACACACACACACACACACACACACACACACACACACACACAGAGAGAGAGAGAGAGAGAGAGAGAGAGAGAGAGAGAGAGAGAGAGAGAGAGAGAGAGAGAGAGAGAGAGAGAGAGAGAGAGAGAGAGAGAGAGAGAGAGAGAGATAACCAGTTGTAGGCTATTGTGTAGTAATTTGCACGATGGTACGGTGTGTGAGGAGGGCTGGCAGAATGGGTAAAGAGAAAAGGGACCTAGGCATGGTAGTTGAATTGGAAGGGCAAAGGAGGAAAAATCAAAGGCAAAATAAGGGAAGGGTAACAGGGTCGAGGTCCCAGGGAGTCAGGAGAACTGGATAGAATGGACGCACAATTAATTTCATTTTAATTATCTTTTTATTTTGTATTCTTTATTTTTCATTTTTCCCTACTCTAGGCTTCGTGCTCGTGTTTGCCAGTGAATGTCATGAGAACATCTACTCAATTTGCTGTCGCTTCTATGCTTAGTAGCGCTTAACGTTTAGGATACTTATTATCTATGAAAATAAAGGATACTTATTATCTATGAAAATAATGTACAGTAAAAGTTTAATCCGTATCATACGTCTTGTTCGGTAGGGTGTGTAGTGAAAGAGATGGCATCCAATTGTGGGGAGCTATCCTACCTATCCCAGCGACGGTACGGTAGCCTGGGTGTTCCTATAGTGACATCTGCTGACAGGGAATAATCGGAAAACATGAACGGGAGGAAGAGGGAGTCAGAATGTAGAAAGGTGCAAGGGGAGAAATGTGTAGTAAAAAAAATAATGAAAGTGGCGTAAAGGATGACAGAATATGGGCAATATTCCAACGAAAGGAGTGAGAATAGGAGACAAAGAACAAAGGGAAAAGAACAAAAATATAAGGGAAAAGAGGAATAGGTAAGAGAATGGGGAGAAGGTATAAGA
>JAWQEG010007663.1:27500-46373 GCA_033782935.1 Petrolisthes cinctipes
GTGTGTGTGTGTGTGTGTGCGAGTGAGTGTGTGTGTGTTTGTGTGTGTCTGCGAGTGTGTGTGTGTGTGTGTGTGTGTGTGTGTCTGCGAGTGAGTGTGTGTGTGTGTGTGTGTGTGTGTGTGTGTGTGTGTGTGTGTGTGTGTGTGTGTGTGTGTGTGTGTGTGTGTGTGTGTGTGTGTGTGTGTGTGTGTGTGTGTGTGTGTGTCAACCAATATTACACAACAGAATATAAAGTACCAAGACTATATAAACAGTGATTGACGTAGTGACTTGCCTCTTCCTCCATACGTCAGAGATAGAACTGTGTCCTTGTCTCCTTTCCCTTCCCCTCCTCGTCCACCAGTGTCGTTAGTTCGGCCACCTCCATCATCACAGACACAACACACTGCCTCCGGACCCCCTATGTACTCAGCCATTGTGTGTGTGTGTGTGTGTGTGTGTGTGTGTGTGTGTGTGTGTGTGTGTGTGTGTGTGTGTGTGTGTGTAGAACGCCAGTAACACACACACACACACACACACACACACACACACACACACACACACACACACTATCCTCATATAACTTTCGCTTCCCACAAGTTTGGAGGAAAATGTATGTTCGTCTCCAAGTAATGGGATAATGTGTTATAACGTTACATGGGTATTTCTGCCTTGGGCGCAAGAGAGGATTGCTGATTCCTCTTAAATGTTCTTAGAAACAGACAAGTACCTGAGTAGCCGTGTAGGGAATCTGTATTATATCCTATTATGGGGAAAATCAGTAGCTGTCCAATTCGCTGACATACAGATTATTCCCCCCTAAACCAAGAGGGACTGAAAGCTTGTGATTTAGAGACACAGGGTACACGTTCGGGTTTGTCTTGCGTCTGTGATATTCCTGTATTATTATCTTTCTGCATCAGGAGTGGTGATGGAGGGAGAGGAAGGAGGGAATCTAGGTGGGTGATGGAGGGAGAGGAAGGAGGGAATCTAGGTGGGTGATGGAGGGAGAGGAAGGAGGGAATCTAGGTGGGTGATGGAGGAAGGGGTAGGAGGGAATCTCGGTGGGTGATGGAGGGAGAGGAAGGAGGGAATCTCGGTGGGTGATGGAGGGAGAGGAAGGAGGGAATCTAGGTGGGTGATGGAGGAAGGGTTAGCAGCGTGTGATTCCAGATGAGGGATGGATGGATGGAAAGAGGGTAGGGTATTGGGTAGAGTTATGAAAGGAGAGGGAGGAATGTGACGGACGGAGACAGCTGCTCATTCTTAGTCTGAAAACAGAAGTAAAGAGAAAGAGGGGGATTGGGCAAAAAGTATGTTACCTAAAATATTAATATGGGTGTCGTGTATTTAGATATTTGGAGATTTTGTCTTAATTAGTACAGCCATTATCAATAACTTATCAATACCAACACTATCATCATCATCACTAACATTATTAAAACTAACATCAACACTATCGTTAATAACAATCCTTCCAGCACTGCCATATTAATGCTACCATTATTTATCCTATATCATTGCCAACACCACCTCAAATCCAGTGATCGCATGACTGTATAGTATGCGACACGTCACATTCCCAGAAATTTGCAAGGCTGCTCATACAGGAAATTCCTCAAATCCCTCGTGTGTGTGTGTGTGTGTGTGTGTGTGTGTGTGTGTGTGTGTGTGTGTGTGAGACTCGGATAATCATTCCATTAAGAAGAGATGGTGATCCTTGACGTGAATGAGTCACTCTGAATACCGTGCATGCCATACCGTCAATACATTTCATCAGTACAGACTATAGGCAGTGATTTCACGTTGCTATTCATATTAACTTACTACCATGCAGCCAGTCTTTTCCCTCCACTGTAATTTATTGCTGCCGAATTCCTTAATTTAAAGGGGTAATTAATTTCTTTTGGGCGAATTGGAGGGCTATTGATTCTTTCAAAGTACGTCAGGGTATAGACTATATCAACACACGAATGAGGAGTCTCATTTGCTAAATAGTTTGGAGGAAGTAGTAGTCCTCAATTAGTTGGAATATGATAACCCCATTCAAAACAACAAAGAATGCCTTCATGAGCAGTGAATCACTCTCAAACACTACCGTATATTACTTGGTCCAAATACAGCATAGTTATGGAGTTTATTTATGGAAGACAAAGTACTGTATCGCTTTTCCTATTTGTTTTAATGTGTCAATAGTTATTTTTTTATGATTGATGTATTATGTGTATTGGTATTCATTTATATGTTCATTTTCATTAATATTATACGAATGATGTAAAGGCAGAAGCAGGAAGAAGAGAGTGAAGAAGAGTGGAGAGTATATGGAAGGTTGAGCTGGAATGTGACGAGAAGTAAGTGAGGACGAGAAGACAGGGGTGGAATGAGGTCTGAGTAAGGCCCAGGATCACTGTGTAAATTAATGTGAAGCCAGAAAAGAGAGCAGAAATAAGGACCAAGGCCGAGGAGGAGGGACATTATGAGGAGTGCGAGGAGAGGAAGCAGCGTGCTTGGAATATATTGAGTCATCAGCAGAATGCAGGATATGAGAAAAGAGGGAGAATGCCAGAGCAGACGCCATCTCACAGAAATGCACTGTTAATACTTTACCGTCTTTGTGGTGTTATTATTTTCTAAGGAGGTGCAAAGTCAAGCCAGCCAGCCAGCCATACAATAGATACCACAGTTGTTGATCCATATATTATTACCTACTGTATAATTCGGAAATCAAATGATCTTAATACCGTCTTTAAGCTCCACTGTCTCTTTTCATTCCGTTTCCTCCTCCTTCACTCGTGTCAGCTCAGTTATGAGGTGCTTTTCTCTTCTTTATCTATGACAATTTTTATTGTATTATTTTTTTAATGGAAAATTTTATGCTTCTCATTATTCTCCTTATTACATTTTTTGGAAATGCAATTTCAAACGACAATTTCATTATCAACATACACTTTTATAAGTTCCAAAGACATGTCTGGGATTTGGAGGCTTCTGTGGCCCTTAAATTTTACCCCGAAACACACTGCCTCAGGAGAGCCTCTAGGTCATTTGTTTTATGGCAAACTTTGGAGGAATCATTCTAGTTCTAATCACTCGAGCATCGCGGTAGGTGGCCGATATATTACAACCTTGAAGTAAATTTTTGCTTTTGTCAGTAACAAATGTTGGGGATAGTTTACAAGATTCTCTGGAGCAGTGCCTGGGATCTGTACACCGAGGATAAAAGCTGTGAATTAAGTGGGGATAAGACGTTGTAAAATGGTTTCATTAGATAGTTGGAAGGGAATTATAGCCTCCAATTCGCCAACAAAAGCATCCATACCTACGGTACCCTTACTAGTGTAGTGGGTAACATTGATTGTAACCTAGCATTCGAGTTGTGACCTCTCTTCACTACAATACACTCACACACTACAATACACTCACACACTACAATACACTCACAGACTACAATACACTCACAGACTACAATACACTCACAGACTACAATACACTCACACACTACAATACACTCACACACTACAATACACTCACAGACTACAATACACTCACACACTACAATACACTCACAGACTACAATACACTCACACACTACAATACACTCACAGACTACAATACACTCACAGACTACAATACACTCACACACTACCATACACTCACACACTACCATACACTCACACACTACAATACACTCACACACTACAATACACTCACACACTACAATACACTCACACACTACAATACACTCATGTCTCTACAAACATCCCACACTACCCAATGTTCTCCACTTAGTAACCCACACTCCCTTTCCAAAATATAGCAGGCAGATCTCTCACAACATTTCATTAACTCTGTTGCCTAATTATACGTACGTATCTTATGAGTCAGCTGCTTGGTGTGTGTGTGTGTGTGTGTGTGTGTGTGTGTGTGTGTGTGTGTGTGTGTGTGTGTGTGTGTGTGTGTGTGTGTGTGTGTGTGTGTACACGAGTGAAAGTTATGTGTGCCGGCGCAGAGTTAACGTTTGTGTATGCAAGTGTTAATGCTTGCTGGGTGTGAGTTCATGGTGTGTGTTCGTGTGTGTCAAGGGAGAGAGAGGCAAGATGCAGTGTGTTGTAGATTGTTGCTCGCCATTACTGCCAGTGGAGTGGGCGCACAAGACATAAAACACAGCTGTTAAAATGTGGATAGATCACGAGGAATGAACGTCACTCTTGACAGCACAAAGGGGAGTTTCATGGTCTTTAGGGAAATGAGATGTTACGCACTTGAGGCTATTAAGTCGTCCAAACTTAGCCAAGAAACAGGATATGCTAGTTAAGACGTTGGTTATAGTACAGTTTGAAGTAATCGGTAGCCTCCAATTCGCCAGCAAAGTCATACCCCAAGTAAGTGAATCCTGAGTGTGGTTGTCTGGGTACTACATGGCTTTATCGTCACGAGTAAATACAGTGATATTAATCTTTGCGCGAGCTGGTACTGCCCTGAGTACACTTCGTAATAAGCTGTTTGTACAACGAATCGAGCTATACGTACACGACCCATGAATCACGTGAAACTGCCTATTACTCATACCGCCTCCATGAATCACGTTAGAATCAGTGTAGAGCGCGTGAAGGCTGTTTGGGTTATACATGGCCCCCTGCTGCTGCCTCGATGTATTTACTCACGAACACAGCAGCAGCAGGACGGACTCTCAGCTCGGGATCACCCTCTCACATCACCCCTTACCCCTAACCCCATCCCCACACCATCCCATACCGTCCTGACTAACCCAGCACTGCCCCACACTATCCCCCCACTATCTCTGCACCAACCCATCCCACCCTACATTAGACAGTGTACAGTCACCTCCGAAACTCCTCCTGTCGCCTCTCCGATCTGTTGGTGACTTACGTTATTAAAACATAATAGTCGTGAAAGAAACGTACTTATTGCTTCTACTTGGTTATTATGAACTTGAAGATACATAACCTCCTGATGGGATATTTGCCCATTCCAAACAGCCTAATTATCATCATCTGGTTGTGGCGACTGGAATTTTGGTGATGTAGGTTTAACAGGGAACAGTTATTCATCTGTGCTCTTACTGGTGGCCAAGACGGCTACTGACACCAACTTGGTTAAAAGCACGTACCAGTACAGTGTAATAATGATAAAAGATATAAGTTAATTAATGGGAAAATAATAGCTGTAATCGTTCTAGTTCTGTACAATCTTCACTGTTATTCATAATTGATTACTTTGCTAGACGCTCCAGTTAATAAATTGTGTTAATAAATTGTGTAACACAGTAGAGTGCTTTCAGACTGTGATTCTTGTAACATTATTAGGCCCTAATGTTTACAAGTGGCGTATAAATCACATGTACAGGGATATTGTCAAGAAGGACCTCTGGAAATCACCAATACACATCAGCTGCCGGGAAGATCAGTGACCCATAATATCTGAAAATTGTCTCTCCAGATTCCATGACATGTATCTCTTGGAACTTATAAATCAAAATCACTAGATTTTGTTGCTATTGAACTTGATAGTTTTAATTTCCGCAACTCGTAGCTCTTGAAAATGATCTTTAATTGCGTGACTGGAATCGACTGAAAATTGTCTGTACCCGAATTCCTGGAACTCCATGTACTGAAAATTATCTCTACCGAAATTCCGGAACCTGTAGTTCTCGGATCACACTGAATTCCTGCCTACACCCCTCGGCCTCCCAGTCCCTCCCTCCTCTACCCTTCCCTTACCACACTACCCCTCCTCTCCTTCTCCAACACCCCCCCTCCTCCCCATGTCCTACACCTCCCCTCCTCCCCATTCTAGCGAGCACTGTAGCGGCCTGATACATTCAATCAGGGCCTGGAGCCAGCCAGCCAGCCAGCCAGCCAGGCCGGGCCAACCCAGGGCTCCATCGGTGAATGATTTTGTTAGTTTTGATGGATATGCAGATCAGGGCGCGCAGAGCAGAGCACCAGCAATTACGTCTGTCTTGCCCCGAACACCCGCAGCCTGTATAGACCTTGCATCTCGAGTTCGTTAGGGTGATATTCCCGGTATTAATATATATGTAAATGACCCTCTTACTGGGGGTGGGGGTGGGGGAAGGGGTAGGAGTGTGGCTTAGCATCGTCTTGACCTAATCTCGTACGCAATATCTCTAAAGATTTTTTTTTTTCCTTTTTTGAGGGGGAAGATGGAGATCACAGAGGAAAGTGGAGGGGTAGGAGTGGGGCGGGACACTAGGACACAGAAGGGGAAGAAAAAGTATACAGAAAAGAAAACTGGTGCTGAAGTAAAGGCAAGAAAAATATATATACGGGATAGACATGATGGTTTTGTGAAGCAAAGGGAAACGGGAAAGAATGCTGGCAAAAAAACAAACAAAAAACAAATGGAAATAAGAAGTCAGGAATGAAGTGATAAGGAATAACATTATTGGATACAGAGTAGGAGTAAATGTCAAGCCTTTATGGTGAAGAACACTGCGACTTCTCTCCCGTCGAAGAAAGGTCAATATATTTTTATGAATCCATTACTTATTTTTGACATTCGGAAAAGACTCATAGTAATTTCATGTCTGTAAGAACTGTGTCACATTTCTAAAACATTGACACAAATAGATACATATCTACAAATTATGAACAGTGAAATGTGCGCGAAACGTGTAATTAAGGTAATGTTACTGAGAAGGGAATCGGAGTATTTTAATCCAGGTTAATAAAAGTACTTTAGCAAACACTTTAACTGTCACTTGTATTTTTTTGCGAATGCTGTATGACTAACTCGAGGCAACTTTATCACTCCAGAGTACAAATAAAAGTATAATATGGCGAAGTAGAAAGAAGCAAGGCAGCATAAGGTGGACTAAGAGCAAAGCATGGTAGACTAAAGCCAGGAGGAAGAATATTATGGGTACTAGGGTAAGAAAAGGAGCATCTGAACCGGATTATGGCCACGACCCTCACTTACCATCCTTTCCAGTTTATAGGCCAATTTATATAGACACTTTACTGGATATACCACCTAGGGAGCCTCCACTAATGCCTCTACTACCTACCTACCTACCTTCCTACTTACCTACCTACCTACCTACCTACCTACCTACCTACCTACCTACCTACCTACCTTCCTACTTACCTACCTACCTACCTTCCTACCTACCTACCTACCTACCTACCTACCTACCTACCTACCTACCTACCTACCTACCTACCTACCTACCTACCTACCTACCTACCTAACCAATACATTATACACGATGGAATGATTGTATACGGGAATTGGAGGTTACTATAGTCCTCCATAAAACACGGCTAATATTAATAATGTCTGTTGGTTGATATAGATTGGGGGAATTCGTAGCATTAGTTTCGTCCACAACACACGGTATCTTTTATCTAGATGCACTATTCCTGAGGCTCTGGAATTAAATATATACCAGTAGTTTTGTCCTTAACACTATTACCTTTATCTTTAGCAACGCATCTACTCTGTCTATTAGTAATCCAATTTTCTTGTCTGGGTGTTAATATGTTCAATTCAGAAAACATGTTTACCCAACACCAAAAGTCCTGTCACTTGTTCTTTCAGACGGTAATCTCCGGGGTAATAAAGCTGTAAAGAAGTACAGTAGTAGTTGCCTCTCATACTCGACTATATATGACCCATAAGATGAGGTGGGTAATCCATGCCAAAAATTGCCTATTACCTCAGCATATGAGTAATGTATGTTCTTCATAATATTGAGGAATCCGTAGCCCTTTAAAGCTACAGTTTGCCCTCTTAACGCAGTTGTGAAGGATTTTTCTGTTTGCGACATCATGAATCTTCACAAATCAACATCAGACAGAAAAGACAACAGAACAGGACAGGACTTTTGTAGATGGTAGTCCAGTATTTTGTTACTCACCTCAGTTCTGCGCCTTTCCCTTCCAGGTTCATATTACCTCCTAAAATCTTTATTATAATTTATCGTGTCTCCTTTACTTGCTACAATTACTGATAAGAGCAACATTAGTTTTTGGGAAAGAGTTCTCAGTCAGTATATATACACATTTTCCATTATCCAATCTAAATATACACTCTCTACCCCAAACTTTCATATATATATATATATATATATATATATATATATATATATATATATATATATATATATATATATATATATATATATATATATATATATATATATATATATATATATATATATATATATATATATATATCACACATGCACATTTCATACCCAAGTCCTGTACATACATATCGACGAGGCCTGTTCGGTTTTATTCATACTCGGCTTTGTTATGCATTTTGTCAACTGTATGCATATCCTCTTGTACCTGTTAGTTTGTTTTATTCGCTGTATCGCAATGGGTGGGATATTAAAATTTGCTGTTGTCGCTATTTTTATATTTGTGTTTACTTTTTGTTTATTCTCCATCTCTTTCATAATCTAAACTTTTTGATTGTTTGTGTCTCTCATCCTAGATATATTTTTTACTGCCCTTTCCCATTGTATCGTCCTCTACCTTATTTTTCTTTATTGTCCCTTTTTATATCCATCACTATCCTTATTATACTTGTACCTTGTTTTCTCCTCTTTATCGTTTCTCTTTTTCCCCAGTCCTTGCTTGCTTGCTCCCTCGTATTCACATTTCACACTTTCTAATTCATTTTGATTTTTTCCATCATTTTCATTCTCTTGTATTCCCCAAAGATCCTCCCCCCCACCCTCCCTCATCCCGCCCTCTCTTTCTCTCCCCAGCATCCACCCTCACACATCCTCCCTCACCCTCATTAATTTCCTTTACAATGTAGTTCCTCCACACACTCCTCATAACCCCACCAGTTTCTCTCTCTCTCTCTCTCTCTCTCTCTCTCTCTCTCTCTCTCTCTCTCTCTCTCTCTCTCTCTCCTTTTCACACTTACGTCCTCCTGCTACCTTCCTTTCCTTCTTATCCCCTTTCCATCTTTTACTTTCTTTCTTATTTTTTCTCCTTCCTTCCCTTCCACTTCTTTCCAGTCATCTTCCTCTTCTCTCCTTTCCTCCCATTTCCAGTTCACCTTCACTCGGTGTTTTATATTACCTGTATATCTTCTTTTTATTTTCTTGTCTCTAACCATACCCTTTTTCTTCCTTTCTGTAATTTATTTTCTTTCTATAGCCTCATTCCTTCCCTTTTTAACTCCCTTCGTATTTTTTAACCCCCTTTTCTCATCACACCATCTCCTCTATCCCCTTTTCCTCCTTTCTTGCCTATCCTTACATCCCCCTCCATTTCCCAATCCTTCTAAAGCCCCCACCCCCCTCCTTTTTTTTTTTTTACCCTATGCTAACCCGCTACCCTACCATTCCTCCCTTGTCTCACCCTGGCTCTCCCTCCTCCTCCTGCCTTGGTCATACATAGCCGTGTGTATTCCGGGGAGCGCTTATGTGCATACACCGGCACTTGGCTCAACAACACTGTATTGGCCTAGGAGTTACGAGGGAAGGCCGGGGGTGGCAGGGGAAAGTAATGGTGGTAGTGGTAGTGGTAGTGGTGGTTGGGTAGGAGGGAAAGGAATGGGAGGGAGGGAGAGGAAAGTGAGTGGGAAAGGAAAAATGAAGGGAAGGAAGGAAAGTGGAAAGAAATATAATGTAGAGGGGAGTAAAGTGAAACAGAAGGGAAGTATATAGAGAGGGTAGGAGAGTGAAGCAGAAGGGAAGTAAAGTGGAGGAGAGAGAAACAAAAGGGTAGTAGAAGGGAGGAGAGTGAAACAGAAGGGAAGTAGAGGGGAGGAGAGTGAAACAGAAGGGAAGTAGAGGGGAGGAGAGTAATACAGAAGGAAGGTAGAGGGGAGGAGAGCTGAGCAAAAGGAAAGGTAGAAGTAGGACCTAAGGGTGGTTTTGTGGGTAGAAAGGGAAGTGGAAGGAGAGGAAAGTTTGAGTGCGAAAGGAAAAATCGAATGGAAGAGGCAGGCGAAGTAGAGGAGAGGAGAGTGGAAGGAGAAGTGGACGAGAAAAGAAAGGAAAGGAAAAGTGTAGAAAGAATAACACGTGAATAAAGATAATATTATTTTGGTAGGAGAAAGACTAGAAGAGAAGAGGTGAGGAGAGGAAGAGAATAAATATGTAAAAATGTAGGGTAATAGAAGGAAGAGGAATGGAGAAATGAAGACAAGAGAAAATAAAAAAAGAGAGAAGCGTGATGAGAACTAATTAAGTGCAAAAGAATGTGAAGTTGAGAGTGAGAAGAGGCAGTATATGTAGAGAGAGAGAGAGAGAGAGAGAGAGAGAGAGAGAGAGAGAGAGAGAGAGGAAGGAGGAGGAGGGAGAGAGGGAGTAGGGGGGAAGGAGAGAGAGAGAGAGCTAGTGAGGAAGGAGGAGGGAGAGAGGGAGTATGGGGGAAGGGAGAGAGACAGGACGGCAAAAAATATCGTAATTCCTGTATTTTGTTTTGGCGGGAGAAAAAAAGTGTTGTAATAGCAAAATGAAAACGTTGTTCTGTGTCCTTTTTTTTTTTTAGCAGGGGGACAATATAATTTTGTGTCGCCCAATGCTAAGAGAGAGAGAGAGAGAGAGAGAGAGAGAGAGAGAGAGAGAGAGAGAGAGAGAGTTAGGGTTGAAAAGAGGAAGTGTGTGGAAGAGGGAGGAAAGAAGGAGAGCTAGGAGAATAACGAAAATTAAATGAGTGATTGAGTGTTGGATAGGATGCTTGGAATGGTAGGTGTGTAGAATGTAGATTATGGTAGCGGATAATAGCCTAGTTAGAGAGAGAGAGAGAGAGAGAGAGAGAGAGAGAGAGAGAGAGAGAGAGAGAGAGAGAGAGAGAGAGAGAGAGAGAGAGAGAAATTACGATAAGTAAATAAAAGAATAAGAGAAAAGGGAAAATATAAAAGGGAAGGAAGAGAGAAACATTTGAAATAAAAAATGTAGAAACTAAAGAAAGCAACAACAAAAATAAAATACTACAAACATTATTATATACGAGAAACTGGTGAAAAAAAATGATAGAAGATGACAGTGGCAAACATGTTGGAGAATGACTGAAGCCAGCTATATATGAAAGAGATAAATCGGAGAGGGAGACAAGAAATATGAAATGATGATAATGGGAAGATAGAGATGGGGCAGTGATTACAGTCTAAACACCACCACGACATCCCAACCAACGATACAAAAAAAGTGTCCATTTCGCTGGGGCATGCTTGGTTAAAAATGTGGAAAGCGTTAGTGTGTGTGTGTGTGTGTGTGTGTGTGTGTGTGTGTGTGTGTGTGTGTGTGTGTGTGTGTGTGTGTGTGTGTGTGTGTGTGCGTTGCGTTCTGTTTTGGGCCTGGCTTGTATTTGCTTGTGCGTTATTGTGTGAAGTATTTCTAGTATATTTCAAGACCGATATCTCGACTGCGTGTTGTTAATATTAGGAGACGTCGATAAGGTCTTGCTGGACTTCGATATGGAAATAAGAATCTTCCATCATTACCTCCCTATGTATTTTCTCATTTGTTGTATCTTGCTATATCTTGCCTTTGTTTATCATTTTGTTCTACCTGCTACTCTCATCTCTCTCTCACTCTTTGTTCACCATTCTACCTGCTACTCTCATCTCTCTCTCTCACTCTTTGTTCACCGTTCTACCGTCCCGTCCAACAAGCATTCATTTTTTCCTTCCACATCTCCCTCTCTCCCCCTCTTATTTAATCTCCCTTTATCTACCTTCACCCCCCCTTCTTCTATACTATAGCCTCTCTAATCATCGTACCCCTCTACTGAAACCCCCCAGCTGTACCACCCCTTACTCCTCCTCCCCCCTATCCCGATCTTTACCGAACAATTTGCTTGATGGCTAGACACACGCAACCCGCACACACACACACACACACACACATATCAACACAAGCATTAATGTAAACAAACACACACACGTACGTAAACACATACAAACTGATGCAACCACCATTTTATATGTTTTAAAAAGTTCACACTGCTCCTTTGTATATACAGTAATATAGCACAGACATCAATGTAAACATATACGTACACACACACACACACACACACACACACACACACACACACACACACACACACACACACACACACACACACACACACACACACACACACACACACACACACACATGGATACAACCACGTTTTACATGTTTTCAATAACTCACAAAACTCTGCGTAAACAAATTCATATATAATCCAACTGTTCATTTATATCCATATGTAAGTGTTACCTTACACGCATGTAATCACAAACACATTGTACTAAATGCACTAACAACACGCATTCCTAAGTTTATACATTAATTAAGGAGACGCAATTACACACACAATACAAACACAGGTAATCTTGTCTGTACTCTTTACTTTATTTTTAACTATTTGTACAAATATCCGAGTACCAAACATAAATAAGTTTACACATTACACAACTCCACACACACACACACACACACAAACACACACACACACACACACACACACACACACACACACACACACACACACACACACACACACACACACACACACACACACACACACACACACACACATGGAAATATTCAGATAAAACATTGAATTTTCTAGCCTGGTCGTGTAGCGTATACCTCACGCTCCCTCAAAATAGATTATAATTCAATACGGAACGCCGGATCGTAAATGCCGACGGAACGGGAACGGTGTAGGGCAAGCGTAAAAAGAAAAAAAAAAGAAAAAAGAAAAATAGGGCTGACTAAAGTGTTCACGCAGGCAGAGCCGAACGTTTCATATATCGACAATTTTTCACGGTGAGCAGGCATGGGTTGAGGAGGGTTGGGGTGGGGGTGGGGGTGGGGGGGATCGGCCGGTGGGTTGAGGAGGGGGTGGGGGGTGGAGGGGGGTGATCGGGCGGTGGATGGATTGAGGAGAGGGTATGGTTGGGGAATGGGTTGAATAGATAGGGGGGAGATTTGGGAATGGGTATAATATAGAACCAGGGGATTGAAAAGGGGGTTGAAAAATTGAGAAAGGGGAGTCAGTTTGGCAATGTTAGAAGGGGACTTAGTTGGGGATTGAAAAGGGGGGGTCAGCTGTCGTAATGAGGAAGGGGTTGATGGAGGGGTTGGTTGGGGTATTGAAGAGGGTGTTATAGGAGAAGAGGAGGGTTGTGGTATAGGGGGGGCGGGGGAAGGGATCGATTGAGAGTCTAAGGAAAGAGTGTGTATGAATTCTTGGGTCTGAGGAGCTGGGGTGTATTGGGAGATTGGTGCATTGAGGAGGGGAAGGGAGGAAAGATTGATGTTATAATGGCTGAGGAACACAACTCATGATGTACAGCCGGCAACAGTGGGCAATCTAGTGTTGGTAGTCGTGGGGTAAAGTTTCCACGCTGGACGGAAGAATTTTCATATTTACTGCCCGCACTCACGCAAGCACATACCGTACACACACCACTAATACACACACACACACACACACACACACACACACACACAATATCGAACACACACACACACACACACACACACACACACAATATCGAACACACACACACACACACACACAAATATATATATACACACAAGGTATACGAATTACGCATTAGATAAAAACACACGACGACACACGCAAACAGACTGGAACGTCCAGACACTTAGAGTCATACCCACAGTGACACGAACAAGGAATGCACATGAGGCGTACTGGGGTGGAGACGGTATTGATGTTGTAATGGATATCTGGCACTCCATCATGTTTGCTGCCATGAAATATGAGCAGCTGATTAAGTTGGAAGCAGGGAAGCAACTCTTAGGAAAAGCCAAAGAAAAAATAAGTCGCTGAAAAACTGTAAAGTAGAATGCAGAGTATAAAAATTAGCAAATCTATAAGTAAGTATTGGATTCTTGGGAAATACTTTATATTATTCAAACTTGCTGGGTACTAATGAACGTTTTTTCCTCGTTCTCCAAAGCGAGATAATTAATTCTGCAGATTGCAGTCTCAAGTTTCAATAAACAGAAGGGTGACTAAAGCAGTTATTTATCTCTTGATTTCGTGTATTCATAATGATATAGCTGTTTTGATAAGTGAGACCCTGCTTGCAACTCATTATAAAGTACTGCTAAACCTAGTCAAAGGAATTCAATCTAACTCACTACTCGAGGAAAGCTGCCATAAGTTTACCCAAGTACCTCCCTCATGTTTATCGAAACCTCTTGGCTACAACTGTACATCCAATGGGAGGAAATTACCAAAGAATCAACCCGATGAAGTGTCTAGTTTTGGTATCAGTATATTTTGAATTTTTGACATGTCAGAGTGCATGTTTCGAGGCAGGTATTTTTGCTTTGGGTGGCACTCTATAGGATTCCTCATCGAACCGTATCCCTGTAGCGGACTTGAGTTATTGATTATTGGGTGTACTCTGAACTCTTCATAGTGTGTGTGTGTGTGTGTGTGTGTGTGTGTGTGTGTGTGTGTGTGTGTGTGTGTGTGTGTGTGTGTGAGAGAGAGGTTCTGTAATCAATACAATTTTTTTTTCGTATGCAACAAATACGAATTTTTTTTTAATGAAATCCCATCTAACGTGCCCTTTGTCCCTGATTGCTTGCCACCCTCCTGTATAAAATATCGCATCTAATTTCCCTGCATTCAATACTTTATTCACTCGATCTGTGTATTCACTGGGTGCCACCTTCCTCTCAGGCTTCTCCCTCTCTCTACCCTCGCTTTCACTAATGACTCGACTTAATCACACCTCTCCCCTGAAACCTCACCAACGCGCTCCCCAAGACTTCCCGCTAAATGGTATAATATCCACACACCTTCCTTCTACCCGTACTTGGCAAGTCAGAAGGGCGTCTGGGGTTCACCTTACCATTCATAATTATAATAGACAAATTATACCACATAACAAACAAATATACCCCAGGGCTTTGTAGTAGTCGTCACCCATAGAGAAATATACACACACATCTCTTGAACCGCCAATGAGAATCAGCAGGGGGACAGAGAGTGACAGACAGACAGACAGAGAAAGAAAGAGAACGGGTTGCGAGGGACAGGAATGGATGCACCAAAGAGCCACAAGTACCCTGGTGTGTGGCAACGACCCTCATTCATACAGGCACCCATTCAAACTATGACGAGTGATGAAGGCTGGCAGAGAGAGAGAGAGAGAGAGAGAGAGAGAGAGAGAGAGAGAGAGAGAGAGAGAGAGAGAGAATATGCTGGTGATTGCGTGTATGTTCGTAGTTAAGGCTTTTGTTTTAC
This sequence comes from Petrolisthes cinctipes, assembly GCA_033782935.1. Classification (NCBI taxonomy): domain Eukaryota; kingdom Metazoa; phylum Arthropoda; class Malacostraca; order Decapoda; family Porcellanidae; genus Petrolisthes; species Petrolisthes cinctipes. Next base: position 42,723 of record JAWQEG010007663.1, read on the forward strand.
TTAACCCTTATATAATAACTATGAGACTGAGCACTGGCTACTGACCCACACCAGCTAAGATGTGGTGTTTGTGATGTGTTTTTCAGAACGTTACATCAGCGTGGCAGAATATTTCTAGGGCAAGAAATTTAAGAACAGGGATGTGTACACGTAGACCTAACATTTTATTTATACTTTTAATAATCACGTTTTCTCTCCGACAGGTATGTTGACGTGAGGTCCCCCACCAGGCTTTCTACAGTACAACCTTCTCTGGCCATCAATAGTGTTTGTGTCTGTGTGGTTGTCGACTGGTTGGTGAGTGTGAAGTTAGTAATTCTGGTTTTGTTTGGCACTCGCAGACTCGGCCCTCAGGATTAGAACATCGACTCGACCGAATTCATCCTTTGCAATTACGAGGTGTAGAAGCTCTCATTCCCTGATCTATGAATCTCACTTTCTCAAGTGAAGCAGGAGAGACGACGGGAATATAGCATGTGACTGTACACTTGCGGAAAAATCCAGTCTTTTCATGAACATTGAAAACACATTGAACGGGGATAGAAATTTTGTGATAATACTTGCTTCAGTCAGCTTCAGTATTGATTGCCCTGCTCGAGCTCGCTAAGTACATGATTTATCTTCAGTTGAACCCCTTTCACTGAGAAAATATTGTCTCCGACCTTCATCAAAATTAGTGCACTCCTTTGCCATCTTTAGACTACGATACAGCTGTTTTTCAGACAAGTTTAGAGCCATGCGAGTCGAAACCATTTTGTCGGTAAATTAATATCTTTCTGGCAACAACATTAATATAAAAACTGTCCTCTGTGTTTGTGTGTGTGTGTGTGTGTGTGTGTGTGTGTGTGTGTGTGTGTGTGTGTGTGTGTGTGTGTACATTTTCTCCAGTGAATGCATGATTAATTGTGCAGTAAATTTTCATGAAGCTGAGGTTTGTGGAGTACTGATGTGCGTGTGCAGTGCGTGAGAATACAAATTTGCTTAAGTATGAAATTGATGGATAATGATTGTGGGTGTGTGGGCGTGTGGAAGATTGATTACATTTATACAGTCGCCTACAATAGTTCCTTCCCTCCTCCTGCCTCTTGTATTCACGACATTAAAATAGATAGAAATAGCCTTATGCATACTCAGATTTTTTTCCTTCTATTTCCCTCATGTTTTCATTCCTTCCACTCAGTCAGTCTCTTCCTTCCTCGTGATACAATGTCTTTTTGATCAAGCTCTGTCTTTATTCTTCCTCTTCACTTCAGTTCTGTTCTTTCTCAATTTTCATGGTTTATGGTTGGGCGAGTGGTAATTTTTTTTTTTTGAGCCAACTGTACAGTACGAGAGATTACAAATATTTACCTTTGTTTATGAGCGTTCGTGTGTGCGTTTGTTTGTGAATGGATGGTCAAGTGCGAAGTCCTGATTGAGAGCATTAACGATGAGTGGAAGTATGTGCTCGAGTGTGTGTGTGTGTGTGTGTGTGTTCTCTAGAGTATATGGTGTGTGTGTATTCTCTCGAGTGAGTTTGTAGCGTGGGTGTGTGTGTGTTCTCTCGAGTGAGTACCGTATGTAGTGTGTGTCAGTGCGTGTGTTCTCTCGAGTGAATATGTGTTCTCTCGAGTATGTAGTGTGTGTGTGTGTGTATTCTCTCGAGTGAGTTTGTAGCGTGGGTGTGTGGGTGTTCTCTCGAGTGAGTGTGTGTGTGTGTGTGTGTGTGTGTGTGTTCTCTCGAGTGAGTTTGTAGCGTGGGTGTGTGTGTGTTCTCTGGAGTGAGTATGTAGTGTGTGTGAGTGGTATGTGTGACATCACTGTGTTTGAATGGTGCTTGTGTGACCTTGAAGATAACAGGTTCTTGCCATACCCAGTTCACTACATTATCAGGGCATAACAACACTTTACCAGCATCCAGGGACGTATATCACACCGTACTCTTCCCACCAGACTCTTTTATCAACATTGTGTGGTGTGTTTAGCGGGGTTGTTGATTTACCCGGCGTGTTATCTAGGGTGGAAGTGAGTGTTTGTGTTTGTGGAGGGTAGAGGTGTGTGGCAAGCGATACTAGAGTTGCCAATTTAACTCACTTCAAGGATTGCATGCACTACCACCACCCCTACCACCATCATCAGTTCTTCCTCTACTACTACTACTACTACTACTACTACTACTACTACTACTACTACTACTACTACTACTAACATAGCTTATTCTGATTTCATTACTCTTACCAAACCCAGACTCGGTACATAACTTTAAACGATACCATTCTACCAACCTGAAGAATGTGAATTCGATCCTCGCTAGTGTTTGTATATTTATCATTGCATCTATAAAATGGTCGTTATTTGTAAGGGATTAATCCATTTGTGTGTAGAGTTTGGATATTAATAACACATGATGAAAAAAATAGTATGCATTTCATAAAGGCAGCAGCACAATCCTTAATTATATGCACTCAGTCCTACATAGTGTATAACTAAACAAATTTCATAATTCTTTTGCACACACACACACACACACACACACACACACACATACACACACCACAAATTATGCATACAAGTACATGCACACTGTAAACAAGAGCATTATTTTTCACCCACTTCCCAGTTTATTATTTCACTTTCTTTCTCTTATAACAACACACCCTCGCACACACTAACAAAAACAGACCAAGCCAGGCTGCCTTTCGACTTTCACCACGGACATTCACGGACCGTCCTTAATCCCGCAGTTAACACCAACTTATGAACAATCTCTTGGTGATCCCGGAGGCGGCAACAAAATAAGCAGAGTTCAAGGGAAGGAGGATTGGGGCCCGAAGCTGGTAATTGTCCAGGGAGAGAGTGTGAGTCAGAGAAAACCAACAACACACACACATTCCGGGAGATGGCCTGGTTGGGCTTCGAATGGATGTAGGCGAGATTACCTTTCTGTATCTCTTTATTGGTTTGTATGTTGGATTCATAATTTCAAAAGTGGATGCACGCACCAAAGAAAGTGTTGTTGCATCTTGTGTGAAATTCAAAAGGGCATCTTGAAATAAATTTTGAAGACAGCCTTCCTCGCGTTGGCATCCTTGCATTCAGTATAAAACTCATCGGTCCTCATGTAAATATAGTTCTTAAACTCGTAGTTTGTACACTTTATATACATTTCTGTACCTCTGGGGTGTAATGTGCTCTTATTGTCAAAAGGGATGGTAGAAGGGGATGTAAAATATAGGTACCTGTACATAGCCTGATTACATTTATAGTAGATTTAGTCTAGAATCTAGATGAATACCATACACGTCCTTGTATTTGAATGTTGCAGAAGAAACCTTTTTTACCCGATTAGAATAATAATTCTTGGTGTTGTTTACCTCAGGGTCTCCAGTTTGTAGAAGCAAAGGGAAACATGTTGGCTCTCCAGTTTGTATAGGTGTAGGGAAGCGATGTTGGCCCTCCAGTTTGTATAGGTGTAGGGAAGCATGTGGCACTCCCCTGGCACTCTGGGGTTTACGCCAATTTTATATGCAGTGAATAATAGATGGTTGTAAAGTGGAACTGTATACTGCACACCAACAGTATGAACATTTTTTTTGAACTACCTCCTCCCTCACCAATTTTCTCACCTGACTAACCTCTTTACTTCACCCTAACCTTCCTCACTCATTCACT